>PVJN01013592.1:0-48402 GCA_004026805.1 Lasiurus borealis
GTATGAATTGGAGCTGGGGATGGGGCCACAATTCAGTCCATAACAGCAATTTTAAGGATTGTAGATTTGCTTTTAGAGCAGTAGAAAACCATTGAAGGGTTTGAAGCAGAGCCTATGTTGAAGAGGATGCAGCAGTTCTTTACTAATAAAACTCAGTTTTCCAACAAGGCATCAATGTGTTCAGCCAAAAATGCAAAGTGATTGGTGCCCTTGGAACAGTGGGTAGCATATGACAATATAAGTGGCTAATGAGGTATAATTTGGAAGTTTACTGAGTGGCCTGCCAACAGTCTCAGGGAAAGCTATTGTTTAACTGATAAAAAGGCAGGTCACTTTGCCTTACACTCTTTCTTCTTTTTCCTCTCTGGGAGGAGGATACAATACCTGGAGGTGCAACCATGAGGGGGGAAGGTTTCCTGTCAAGAATATAGAATGGGAAGATAGAATGAGCTTGGTCTTTAGATGACATCTTTGAGCAGTAATGACAACTCTGATCAGCCACACCCAATTTTTTTTTTTCTTTATTTCATGAGAACAGTAAATTCCTATGTGTTAAACTACTGGGGTAGGGATTCCTGTTAACACACTCCTGATCAATATAGAGGGCTGAAACGGAAAGAATACCAGTTAGAAAGCCTTTATCAGAATCCAGAAATGACAAGGACATGTATTAGAATGGCAGCAATGGACTTGGAGCAGAGACACAAGATCCATTAGCCCGTATGGATATTTCCCTTTACTTATCAGGGCCATTGGACCCATCTGTATTTGAGAGGCTGAAGGCTGGAGAGGTTTGGGAAGGTTTCCGGGAGTATGTGGATTTGCAAGTCAGTGAATGAGAGATGGAAAGCAACCTTATTTCTGGAGTAAAGTTCACTCTTGCAATCTTGTTTTCTCTGTATTTGCTGCCTCCATTTATTAACAAGAGACACTCCTACATCCTGTGTCTCTGTGTGTACCTATTCTGTGCACAAGGGATGGAAATCTCAGACTTCACATTCTTGGTTCACATGGGCAGACCTGGCAGGCAGGCCACTTACTTCCTATCACTTTGACTCACCGGAGGGCCCAGCTGCTCCTGGGAAAACCACCAAAGAAATTGCTTTACCAATAATAGAACAAGGAAGCTTAAATTTGGCAATCTGCAGCAAGCTCCAAGATACACTGATAAATGAGAAAAAGAAAGTACAGACCTTGTGCATAATATGCCACCATTAGGAGGAGAAAAAAGAACATTTACTTGCAAATGCATATTTGCATATATGTAGACTATCTCTGGACGAACACACAACAGACTGAAACCAGTTTTATGTTTGAAATGAATCGGGTGACTATGAGAGACTTATTTTTCATGTACAACCTATTCAAATAAATGATTATTTTGAATCAAAGCAATTTATGCAGTCCTTAAGTGATACTTATGAAATATGTATAATAGCATAGCTTATAATATAATTTTATTTATTTATTATTTTTTAAAAACAGAGCAACACCAGTATTTTTTTAATTTTAATAAATCTTTATTGTTCAGATTATTACAATTGTTCCTCTTTTTTCCTTCCATATCTCCCCTCCACCTGGTTCCTTCCCCACTCTCCCCCCATTGTCCTCATCCATATGTGTATGATTTTTGTCCAATCTCTCCCTGCACCTCCCCTCACCTCTTTCCCCATGAGAATTATCAGTCCACTCCCTTTCTATGCCCCTAATTCTATTATATTCACCAGTTTATTCTGTTCATCAGATTTTCAATTCACTTAATTTTTAGATTCACTTATTGATAGATATGTATTTGTTGTTCATAATTTTTATCTTTACTGTTTTCTTCTTCCTCTTCTTAAAGAATATCTTTCAGCATTTCATATATTACTGGTTTGGAGTTGATGAACTCCTTTAGCTTTTTCTTATATGTGAAGCTTTTTATCCGCCCTTCAATTCTGAATGATAGCTTTGTTGGGTAGAGTAATCTTGGTTGTAGGTTCTTGCTATTCATCACGTTGAATATTTCTTGCCACTCCCATCTGCCCTGCATAGTTTCTGTTGAGAAATCAGCTGACAGTCGAATGGATACTTCCCTGTAGGTAATTAACTGTTTTTCTCTTGCTGCTTTTAATATTCTCTCTTTGTCTTTTGCTCTTGGTATTTTACTTATGATGTGTCTTGGTGTGGTCCTCTTGGGATTCCTTTTGTTTGGGGTTCTGTGTGCTTTCTGGACTTGTAAGTCTATTTGTTTCACCAGGTGGGGGAAGTTTTCAGTCATTATTTCTTCAAGTAGGTTTTCAGTATCTTGCTCTCTCTCTCCTTCTGGCACCCCCATATTTCTGATGTTGGTACACTTGAAGTTATCGCAGAAGCTTCTTATACTATCTTCACATTTTTTAAATTCTTTTTGCTTTTTGCTTTTCCAGTGGAGAGTTTTTTGTTTCTTTGTATTTCAAATCTTTTACTTGATTCCTGCGATCCTCTAGTGCTGTTAGGTTTCTGTGTAATATTTTTTTTATTTCAGTCACTGTATGTTTAATTTTTTTTTTCATCTCCTCTTGGGTCTTGCTAAACTTACCCATTTTTTTCTGGGAAATTCTTAAAAAAAACTTTGAAATCTATATCCAGTCGTTTGTTTTCCTCCATTTCTTTCATTTGTGACGTTGATTAGTCTCCACATATTTTGCTGCTTCCCTGAGTTGGTAGAGTAGCTTTGTGTGCTAGCTGTCCTATGTGGCCCAGTAGTTCTGCTTTCCCAGTTACCTGAGGTGGACACTCTTGATGCATCCCTTTGTGAACTGAGTGTACAGTCTTGTTGTAGCTAATTCTTGATTGTTGTTGGTATCACTGGGGGGGATTGACCTCCAAGCCAGTTGGTTGTGAGGATCAGCTGTGTCTGCGCATGTAGGCTTGCCTCCAGACCTCTGCCTTTTGTGCATGCTCACACACAGGCGTGTGCGGGCGAGCTTTCAGATCTCTGCCTTAAGTTTCCCCTGAGTTTCCGTGTGCTCTAGCGACTCATATGAGTCTGGGTCCCCAGGGTCTCGTCTGAAACTGGGGTTCAGTGCAGTTGGACCTGGATTTCAGTGCAGTTGTGAGGTTCTGTTTTCCTCCTGCTAGAGGAAGCCAGTGGCACAATCGGCAGTCAGCACTCTGTGTGTGCACATTCGTGCGCACTTTCACATGCACTTTTGCGAGTCCCCAGACTTCTGTCTTTCGCGGCTCCCCTAAGTTTCCATGCACTCCTTCCTTTTCACAACAGTCCAGACTCCCCCTATGAGTCTCACCTGGAGGTATGGTTCAGTACAGTTGGGATTTTCCTTCTCCCTCCCGCTAGAGAGGAAGCTAGCCAGACCCTCCTCCACTCATCCTCTCCACGAGCGAGTCTCCGTACCTCAGCTTTTTACAGCTCCTCTGAGTCTTCATGAGTCCCTCTCTTTCCCTCTAGTTGTAGAATTTCCACTCAGGCAGCTTTCTTCCTGTGTTTCTGGATGGTGTCCATTCTGTCTTTTAGCTATAGTTTTGAAATTGTTGTGTGAGGCAGTAGCTTAGGTATTCACCTATGCCACCACCTTAATTTTTCTCAGTATTTTTTAAAATATATTTTTATCAATTTCCGAGAGGAAGGGAGAAGTAGAGAGAGATAGAAACATCAATGATGAGAGAGAAATATTGATCGGCTGCCTCCTATTTGTCCCCCACTGGGAATTGAGTCCACAATGCTGGCATGTGCCCTTGACCAGAATTGAACTGGGACCCTTTATTCTGTAGGCCAATGCTCTATCCACTGAGCCAAACCACCTAGAGCATAATACCATTTTATGTAGGTATTTAGAAAATAAAAGTTAACAATGAGCAAAACCCCAATGTATATAAAACACTAGAAGGAAATATAAAACACAAGGTGGTTTTTGAATCTATAGATATTCTTTCTTTTTTTATTCTTTTCAAATTTTCTTTTATTATATCTCTTTTTTTAATGGTGACAAAATAAACCTTATAACAAGGAAAATAAATAGCTTTTCCTTCCCAGGTTGCAGCAACTGAGCTGTCCAGAGAGGACTAACTTTTCCACTTGGTGTTGACTTCCTGTGGCTTGCAGGTTTCAGTTTGGACTATAGATGAAGTTGAGAGGCAGTGGACAAGAGTCAAACACAGAAAAAGACATAAAGGATTTCAACTACCTCCCACCTGAGAAATTTTATTTTTTAGATGAAAAGACATTTTATTATTATTTTACTATATAACATAGTAGTGAATATATCTCATTTCTCAAATGGCAAATGAGAACAGGACAGCATTTTATTGAAAACCTCAATATCATCTGTCTTTTGGAGGATTCAATTTCTTACGATGTGTATGATACTGTCCATAAGGATACCAATGGTGCTTAGTAGTAAAGAACATTTTGCTAAATTGTTCTATCATGGGTTCTTGCTCCAAGTGTTCATCTTTTGCTTTTAATCTGGTTTTCAGTATTTGATCCTGTATTTCTTCATAATTATGCACAGGATTTGGACGAGGGATAGGCTTGGTGTGTTCATATGGAATATCCACAGAAGGATGATAGCAAACTATCGTCCTGCCATCAGATGTCAAAGCAAATTCTACTTTGCAATTATAGTCATCTGGAAGAGAAGAGTATGTGGATTTATGACAAACACAGTGTAAAGCTCCATTTTGGATTAGAAATAAATGTTTCAAAATAGTTCTGCTTGATATGGCCCATTTCACTGCTGATATGGCCATGGTGAATCAAGATGCTTATCAAGATTTGAAGAGAAAATGCTTTTAAAATTTGCTTCTGGGCATACCTATTTTCATCCCTCAGCTTTTTGCAGCTCCTCTGAGTCTCTGTGAGACCCTCTCTTTCCCTCTAGTTGTAGAATTTCCACTCAGCCAGCTTTCCTGTGGTTCTGGATGATATCCTTTCCGTCTTTTAGTTGTAGTTTTGAAATTATTGTGCGAGGCAGCAGTGTAGGTGTTTACCTATGCCGCCATCTTGGATTCTCTGATATTTTCTTCACCTTCCCGACAGGTGTTCGTCTAGTTTGGAAGAGTCTTGTGTCCTTAGATGGATATATGTACTCCTGACAGCTCTCTCCATCTATTATGCTCCCATCTGTTGGGTCACTACCAAGTGCTTTCTAGTGACTAAGTACTAAGTAGCTCATACTTTCATACTTAACTCCTAAATTGTCTGGTAGCATCTATTTGATTGTCCCCCTGGGGCTGCATCTCCATTGGTAGGTTTGTATCTGTCTGTGCTGGAAGTCCCTACTCTGGCTGTATGGTGTCTATTGTTGACTGCTTCCTGGGTGTCAACATGCATTAACAAGATTTGAGATAATTGTGCGATCTCCCTGTCAAATCTGCTGCCTATGTTGTACTCCTCACCTATATTAATAGCACCACCACCATCAGGTTGCCCAGCCAGGGATCTCCAAATTTACCTGGAGTCTTTCCTCTCTCTCTCTCTCTTCTGCCAGTTCTCCTCTTCTCTCCATACCCTTACTTGTCATTGTTCATCCTTAACCTCCCAGCCTTTAGTCCAATCTATCCTTTAAAATTAATATCTCATGCCTGGTCAGCATTGCTCAATTTGAGTGTCAATCTATGAATCAGGAGGTCATAGTTTAATTCCCAGTCAGGACACATGTCCAGATTGTGGGCTCAATCCCAAAGTATGGGGCATGCAGGAGGCCACCGATCGATTATTCACTCTCATCATTGGTGTTTCTATCTCTATCTACCTCGCCCTTCATTTCTGAAATCAATATAAAATAAAATCTCACCAAGCAGCTCTCCTACTTAAAGATTCCCAGCAGAGCCCTGGCTGGCATGCCCAGTAGTTAGTACGTCGCTCATGACTCGAAGAGTGGTTGGTTCAATTCCTGGTCAAGGGTATGTACTTGGGTTGCAGGTTCAATCCCTGAATCCTGTTGGGCTCATATCAGAGGCAACCAATTGATGTGTCTCTCTCACATCTATGTTCTCTCTTTTTCTTCCCCTTCCCTCCCTTCCACACTCTCATTAAAATCAATGGAAAAATATCCTTGAGTGAGGATTAACCACAAGAACAGAATGGCAGATTTGATTTCTTGTCAGAGCACATAACCAGATTGAGTGTTTGATCCCCAGTTGGGGTACATAGGCAGACAACCAATCGATGTTTCTCACATCAATGTCTTTCTCTCTCCCTTTCTCTCTCTAAAATTAAGTAAATAATTTAAAAAATACAAAATAATATATTTTTTTAAATAAAAGACTCCCAGCAGAGCTCCATCACATGATAAAATCCAGATGTCTAATATGGTAGAAAATGTTCTTCATCATATACCCCCAGCCAGCTCTCTGGCTGCATCGCCTGCCATTGCCTAAATTACACAAACCTTCAGTTTTTTAATGTGCCTTAAATAAAATACGTTCTTTATAACTCTGTACTTTAGTACATGCTGTTTCTAATACTTACCTATCTCCTACCCTCCTTGCAGAATTATCTGAAGTATCACCTCCTCCCTGAAGCCTTCTCAACTTCCCCAGGTGGTAGCTGCAGTTCCCTCCTCTATGTGCTTGGTACCAGGCCTCAAGCCTTAACCCTTACCATTACATAAGCACAGGGAATGTATATTCTTCTTCTTTACTTAAGTACAGAGTAGGTACTCAAAACATGGGATCTATAATAATAAAAGTGTAATATACTAATTAGACCAACAGCCAAACAACTTTCTGGACATCATTCTGGATGTCCTTCTAGATGAAGTTGCAGTGGTGGGGGCTGAGGCAGAGTGGTTAGGGGCAATAAGGCAGGCAGATGAGCAGTCAGGCAGGCAGGCAAGTGGTTAGGGGTGGTCAGACAGGCAAGCAGACAGGCAAGCAGTTAGGGACAATCAAGCAGACAGGCTAGTGGTTAGGGGCAATCAGGCAAGCAGGTAGAGGCAGTTAGGGGCAATCAGGCAGGTAGGCAAGCAGGGACGATCAGGCAGGCAGGCAAAGGGGTTAGGGGTGATAAGGCAGATAGGCGAGCAGTTAGGGCAATGGTTCTCAATCTTCCTAATGCCACGACCCTGTAAGACAGCTCCTCATGTGGTGGTGACCCCCAACCATAAAATTATTTCTGTTGCTACATCATAACTGTAATTTTGCTACTATTATGAACTGTAACGTAAATATCTGATATGTAGGATGTATTTTCATTGTTACAAATTGAACATAATTAAAGCATAGTGATTAATCACAAAAACAATATGTAATTATATATTGTGAAATATTTATTTCTAATTACAAATAAATGAAATTTTATCTTGAATTGTGGTGTAGCATGGGTAACAGTCTTAATATGACAACAGTAAACTACATTGCTACATTTTGCTACACCGAGGAGTGGTGTGTTGGTTCCTAAGACCATGGGAAATAGGTGTTTTCCAATAGTCTTAGGCGACCCCTGTGAAAGGGTCGTTTGACCCCCAAAGGGGTCGCGACCCACAGGTTGAGAACCGCTGGTTTAGAGGACGAGGGAGGGAGGAGTAACAGCATCTCATTGAGGGGCCTGGGGGTGCTTCATGAAACAGGTGAACTCTGAGTGCATGATAAGGGAGGATATGTACACCAAAGAGACCATTTTCCAATCAGTTTAGCTAATGAGAGCTAAAAAGAGGGAGGGAGGAATTGAAGAGGGGGAAGAGAGAAGAGATGGAGATGGAGAGGTGGGGGGAGAGAGAGAGAGAGAGAGAAAGAGAGAGAGAGAGGAGGCATTAGCTAGAAGGAAACAGGATCAGAGTAGGGCATGCTTTAACATCAGAGAGCTAGAGCAAGGGTGTAGGTTGAGAGAAAGAGAGCAGAGGTGGCTGAAAGAGCAAGCTCTCAGAGGGGCTGTGTGGGGATTGGCCTGGCCTGAGCAGAGTGGGCAGCTCACCCTGTGTCACAGGGAGAGCAGGTTAGTTGTAAATGCAGGTAAAATGGAGTGGGAGCAGGTTGTTCATGTCCTTGAAGTCCAATTTTTTCAATGAAGTAATGAGTCGATTCCTGAGACCAAAGGAAGATGGTCAGTCGGGGCTCGGAAAGAGAGAAGAAATTTTGCAAGACTCATTGAAGACCGCTGATAGGCATGGAAGGCCCAGGAGCTAGTGGAGACAGAGAACTTGTTGTGGCTGTAGTCCTCATGGGTGTACTGTTTCCCTTAGCAACAGACAGAAGCCTATGTGTTAGTTGGAGGGAGGCAGACTGTGGAGTGAGCAACACGATGTCAGAGGAAGGGATGGTAAGTTTCATGTTATCCATTGGTATGGTCAAGACTAGATAAAAATGTCAGCTGTCAACAGAGGACTAACACACTCAGACAAACTTGGACAAGTAGGGAGACAGTGAGATTGGAGAGGAAAGAGGAATTATGGGCCTGAGATTATTATAGCTGGAAAAACTGTGTCCTAGGGTTGAATAGTAACTTCCAAAAGCTCAAGACCACCCCGAACCTCAGAATGTGATCTTATTTGGTAATAGGCTCTTTGCATATGTAATTAGTTAAGAAGTCCTACTGAATTAAGGTAGGCCCTAAATCCAATGACTGGTTTCCTTTTAAGAAAATGGAGACAAGGGGATACACACACACAGAGAAGGCACACAGAAAGAGTTAAAACAGAGAGGGGCAGAGACGGAAGTGACACCTCCAGGAACCAAGCAATACCAAGGATTGCTGGCAACTACAAGAAGCTAGGAGTGAGGCATGGAACAGATTCTCCTAAAAGTGCCATTAAAGGGAGCAGCCCTACCGACACTGTGATTTTGGACATCTAGCCTCCCAACTGTGAGAGAATAAATTTCTGTTGCTCAAGGTGCTCAATTCATGATATTTGTCATCACAATTCTAGGAAAGTAATATAGACAGGAAGAAGATTATGGCTGGAGAGTCGGGGTTGGCCGTGGCACGGCAGTGAGGAAGAAGAGGGTTGGTCGACACCGGAGAGATGCTGTGAGGCGGACTTGGCAGCTCATTACATGATGGGCTGGTGAGGGGAGGGAAAATGCACAAAAGGAGCAAAAATGACTGCAAGGTTTCACAGTCAGTAAATGAGAGACCACCTACCCCTGACATCCTCATTCTATGAATGGCACTACCATTCTCCCAGAGAAGCAGCAGCAGCCATCTGAGAAGATTCAGCAGGCTTGGTGTCTTCTCTGTTCCCATGTGATGATCTCCCTGTAGATGTGTGGCAATTACAGCTGCCTTCAGGAGTCCTGGGCCTGCGCCTCCTCTGGTCCCGATGGACCATGGCTCCAGGTAACGCTGGGTAACTGCAGTCAGGTGTTACCTCCTCCCTACTTCCCGACCACAGCCAATGCTGCTCCTGCTTTGTTGAATATTCCTGTCGAGGAATAGAATGAAGGAATAAAATGGAGACATGATGGTCCGCTGATGAATTATTAAAAGAAAGTAGGCGGGGGCATGAGGAAACTATTCTATTCTTGCCTTACTAACCTGAAAACTTAATCTTCTGAGCTTTCTAGTCCAAGTCAATGCCTGGATATACATCAGATTCCCAGATGACTATCAGAATGACCTCGAAAAGAAACTGTTCCATTGTTTAGACCACCAGACATCTGAAGATTACTATCTTCAGAGGCTAAGAATGCAGGACCACAAGACCCTTTAACAAAGCTCTGTTATTTATTTCTAGCCAAAGCTTTCTGACTGTTTTTGCGTATGTCTAAAAGGACCCATCTCCTAATGTTGTATTATATTGGACTCTGACAATAGTATGTTGTTGTTACTCTTGTTTGTTTAAAAGTACAACCTTTGGTCTACATTCTTGGCATAGAAACAAAGAGCTGGTTAAAGATAATAACTTGTTATAATGGAGCCCTGGAGATTAAAGCCCGAGGATCAGGGTGGGCAGCTCTCTTTATGAGCCTGAAAGCCCCTTCCTTCCTTCCAGCACCATTTTGATGCTCCTCTTTCCTCTGTTTGCTCAGATGGCTGTAATAGAATCCTCTTTCTCCATCTGTAGCTCGATGCCAAGAGAGAATTCATGCTTATTTATTAAACCTTTGGAAAGAACAGAGTTGAGTAGGATGAAAATTAAGAATAGAATCAAATAAAGGCTTAATTGTTCTATTATGCATACTACCACCCACATCGCCCAGGTCTGCTGATTGAGAGATAGAAAAGGGAAAGGGATGGAGGGGAAATAACCAGAGAAACAAGTGAAAGGAAAGTTTTCTTTACTAAAGATCTTCTGGTCCACAGCTCTGTTACCCAGTGATTTGACCACATTTCTGGGCTACAACGGCATAGGAGTACAGGAGAAATGCAAGCTTCTCATTATTTTACTAGAGGCCTGGTGCATGAAATTTGTGCACAGAGGGGCGGGGGTCCCTCAGCCCAGCCTGCACCCTTTCACAATACAAGTCCCTTGTCCAACTGCCAGTTTAGGCCTGATTGGCAGCTGAACATCCCTCTCGCAATCTGGGATTGCTGGCTCCTAATCGCTCGCCTGTCTGCCTGGTCACCCATAACCACTCTGCCTGCCTGACTGATAGCCCTAACCACTCACCAGCCTGCCTGATTGCCCCTAATTGCTCACCTGCCTGATTGCCCCTAACTCAGCGGTTCTCAACCTGTGGGTCGTGACCCCTTTGGGGGTCAAACGACCCTTTCACAGGGGTCGCCTAAGACTATGGGAAAACACCTATTTCCCATAGTCTTAGGAACAAACACACCGCTCCTTGGTGTAGCAAAATGTAGCAATGTAGTTTACTGTTGTCATATTAAGACTGTTACCCATGCTACACCATGATCCAAGACAAAATTTCATTTATTTGTAATTAGAAATAAATATTTCACAATATATAATTGCATATTGTTTTTTGTGATTAATCACTATGCTTTAATTATGTTCAATTTGTAACAATGAAAATACATCCTGCATATCAGATATTTACGTTACAGTTCATAACAGTAGCAAAATTACAGTTATGAAGTAGCAACGGAAATAATTTTATGGTTGGGGGTCACCACCACATGAGGAGCTGTCTTACAGGGTCGTGGCATTAGGAAGGTTGAGAGCCACTGCTCTAAACCCTAACCTGTATCTGTCCTGTTGGTGTCCTTGTATCTTCCAGATTTGTTGCAGGGTAACTCTGCACCTGTTTCTGGCCACAGTATTTTCCTAAGCTTAGTTAAGGTGCCCATTTCCCTTGATGTGGCTGGATGAATGGAGTGGGCCACATGGGCCAAGAGAGACAGCAACCTAATGAAACAAAGAAACAGACCCCAGGGTCTCCTCCCTGTGGATGCTGCTGCTGCTGCTGTCTTCAATGAGTGGCAATTGGGCAGGGAAAGGGAGGAAGAGACCGGTGTTTCACGTACTCACACCTGTAAGTCTGCTTTTGCCCCCTTGATTCCATCCTACTTGACTCAGGGACAAGGGTTGGGGTTTCCTTCTATCTGTTTTCATATACCTACTGCCTTAAAATATGTGCTGAGTGAAGGAAGTCACTTTTACTCCTGATCAAAATCTACAGCACATTTATTTGCCTGGGTGTGAAAAATGTTGCAGAGGCAGACTCACTTCCTGCTTTATTACCAGAATGTCATGTCAACAATGCTGTTGCAATGCCCTGGCACAGGGTGTGGGGGATGGGGGGGTCTCTGCAGGTCACTGTCAAAGACTTGCAGATGGTGTGGATGTAAAGTTTGCATGAAGATTTAATGTAAATACTTGGGTAAAACCTGGCCCAATCTTTATTAAAACAGAAGTGTTTAGTAAAGGATAAAACGTACATAGCCACAGTTAATCTTCCCAAGCAGTATCCAAACGAATGCAGCAAAGGGGGCGGTCACTTTTGTGCCATGTAGGTGGCCATTTCACCTTAATGAAATGGCTCTTGGCACTGTATGTGGCACAGGTAAAAACACATCAGAGCCTGCCACTCCACTGCTCGTAGGACTCAGAATAAAACCCACGCGCCTCCTCTACCTTCAGGCCCTTCCTCATCGGGCTTCTGCTCCATTTCAAATCTCATCTTACATCTTCTCCTTCCCTGTTCTTATGGCCGAGGGAGCAGCCCCGGGCTTTTTGCTTTCGGAGCTCTGCATTTGATGTGGTCCTTCAGGGCCGAGTGGAAGTGTCACCTCCTTCTCTGACTGCCACCCAGCAGTGCTCTTGTCTGTCTTTTGTTTTGGTTGTCAAATGATCTTTAATTAAAATAACTAGCTGAGCGTTCCACTGCATATTACCATATATTAATTCCTTCACCAACACCAATTACTGTGCTAGGGATGAATGGATGCCACACAGTGTTTCCCTTCAGTGAGCCTAGAGAGGGAGACGGACAAGTTCAGTAATTATAGCAGTGTGAATGAACCACCTGGGCATTCATGAGGGTGGCGGCCATCAACATTGCAGTACCCAGATCTCTTTAATGATTCCAGAGAGTTCTTTAGCTGAAATCAGTGCCGAGTCTGTTGGGCACTATTGACAATCTCATCAAAAGTTGTATTTCCAGTATGCTTAATGGGGCCTTTTTTTTTTTTTTTTTGGCTTCATTCTGTCTCTTGGCAGTTCTTTGAGGGCTTTGAGGGGCAGAGGCGGAAAGTACTACCTCAATCTGGGCCTGTCTGTTCTGAATGGACTGTTTCACTGTAATCCTCAGACCCTTCCAATCACTGGGTGCTCTGATGATGTCATCACCAACCTTTTTTGGAGACAAAACCAGGAAGCCTTCTTGGGGACCAGGGCAGATGTATCAGTGTCTTCTCCACTGGGGTACCTCAAGTATACGACTTTCATCTTAGGTGGCATAGTGGAAATGGCTGGAGTCTGATGAACCCAGGTTCTGGATAATGAAAGTAAGTTGTACCTAGGCCTTCTCGGAGCCAAAGGCTGAAAGCGTGTCTTTTTTATAAACCACTGTATCCCCAAGAATGTCTGACAAATAGACAGTCAATAGTTATTGATCGAGGACACAAAGGTACAGGATCATTGCCACTTTAGATAGGAAATATAGGTCTTGGTTTTTTTGGGGAGGAGTCTTATCTGATCTTGGGGCTGTTCTCATGGTGCTGCTCTAAAAAGCTGTAGCATTTTGGCTGACCTGGAAAGTATTTTTAAAAAATAGAAGAGGGGGAAGCCCTTTTGGTTTGTGAAGCTACTGGATAAGTGCTTAAAATATTTGTAGCAATTCCTGGATACCATCCATTTCCTGATTCTTCCTGTTGCTCCTTCAATTTTTTATGTCATAAAGTGACCATTAGTAGATATAAATATAATAAACTAGAGACCCGGTGCATGAAATTCGTGCACAGGTGTGTGTGTGTCTTAGCCCAGCCTGCACCTTCTCCAATCTGGAACATCCCTCTCACATACCAGGACTGCTGGCTCCCAACTGCTCACCTTCCTACCTTCCTGATTGCCCCTAACTGCTTCTGCCTGCCAGCCTAACCACCCCCTAACCACTACCCTGCCAGCCTGATTGATGCCTAATTGTTCCTCTGCCAGCCTGTGTCCCTAACTGCCTTCTCTGCAGGCCCGGTTGCTTCCAACTTCCCTTCTCTGCTGGTCTGCTCACCTCTAACTGCCAACCCCTGCAGGCTTCTTTGTCCCCAACTGCCCTCCCTTGCAGGCCTGATCCCTCCCAAATGCCCTCCCCTGCTGGCCTGATCACCCACAACTGCCCTCCCTTGCAGGTCTGGTCCTTCCCAACTGCCCTCCACTGCTGGCCATTTTGTGGTGGCCATCTGTGTCCACCTGGGGCAGCCATCGTTGACCACAAGGGGGCAGCCATCTTATGTGTTGGAGTGATAGTCAATTTGCATTTTACTCTTTTATTAGGACAGTAAGTTTTCTTTTTTTTTCATTTTAATAAATCTTTATTTTTCAGATTATTACAATTGTTCCTCTTTTTTTTCGCCCATATCTCCCCTCCACCTGGTTCCCACCCCACCCTCTGCCCTTACCTCACCCCCATTGTCCTCATCCATAGGTGTATGGTTTTTGTCCAGTCTCTCCCTGCACCCCCCTCACCTCTTTCCCCCTGAGAATTAGCAGTCCACTCCCTTTCTGTGCTCCTGATTCTATTGTATTCACCAGTTTATTCTGATTATCAGATTTTCAATTCACTTGGTTTTTAGATTCACTTGTTGATAGATATGTATTTGTTGTTCATAATTTTTACCTTTACCGTTTTCTTCTTCCTCTTCTTAAAGAATATCTTTCAGCATTTCATATAATAGTGGTATGGGTCTGATGAACTCCTTTAGTTTTTTTCTTATATGTGAAGCTCTTTATCTGCCCTTCAATTCTGAATGATAGCTTTGCTGGATTGAGTAATCTTGGTTGTAGGTTCTTGCTATTCATCACGTTGAATATTTCTTGCCACTCCCATCTGGCCTGCATAGTTTCTGTTGAGAAATCAGCTGACAGTCAAATGGGTGCTCCCCTGTAGGTAATTATCTGTTTTTTCCCTTGCTTCTTTTAATATTCTCTCTTTGTCTTTTGCTCTTGCTATTTTATTTTAAAATATATATATATTTTATTGATTTTTTTTACAGAGAGGAAGGGAGAGGGATAGAAAGTCAGAAGCTTTGATGAGAGAAAGACATCGATCAGCCGCCTCCTGCACACCCCACTCTGGAGATGTGCCCTCAAGCAAGGTACATGCCCCTGACCGGAATCGAACCCGGGACCTTTCAGTCCACAGGCCGGCTTTCTATCCACTGAGCCAAACCGGTCTCGGCTGCTCTTGGTATTTTAATTATGATGTGTCTTGGTGTAGTCCTCTTTGGATTCCTTTTGTTTGGGTTTCTGTGTGCTTCCTGGACTTGTAAGTCTATTTCTTTTACCAGATGTGGGAAGTTTTCGGTCATTATTTCTTCAATTAGGTTTTCAGTATCTTGCTCTCTCTCTCCTTCTGGCACCCCCATAATTCTGATGTTGGTACGCTTGAAGTTGTCCCAGAGGCTCCTTACACTATCTTCATATTTTTGGATTCTTTTTTCTTTTTGCTTTTCCAGTGGAGTGTTTTTTGCTTCTTTGTATTTCAAATCTTTGACTTGATTCTTGCGATCCTCTAGGCTGCTGTTAGGTTTCTGTATAATATTTTTTATTTCAGTCAGTGTATGTTTAATTTCTAGTTGGTTCTTTTTCATCTCCTCTTGGGTCTCGCTAAAATTATCCATTTTTTTTCTAAGAAATTCTTAATAAACCTTATAACTGTGTTTTGAACTCTATATCCAGTTGTTTGTTTTCCTCCATTTCTTTCATTTGTGATCTGTTCTTTAGTCTCCGCATATTTTGCTTCTTCCCTGGGTTGGTAGAGTAGCATTGTGTGCTAGCTGATCTATGTGGCCCAGTAGCTCTGCCTCCCCAGTTACCTGTGGTGGACACTCTTGGTGCACTACTTTGTGAACTGTGTGTACAGTCTTGTTGTAGTTAATTCTTGATTGTTGTTGGTATCACTGGGGGGATTGACCTCCAAGCCAGTTGGTTGTGAGGATCAGCTGTGTCTGCGCATGTGGGCTTGCCTCGAGACCTCTGCCTTTTGCATGGGTGTGCGTGAGCTTCTGGAACTCTGCCTTTCAGCTCCCCTGAGTTTCTGTGCACTCTAGAGACCCGTATGAGTCTGGGTCCCCAGGGTCTCACCTGAAACTGGGATTCAGTGCAGTTGGACCTGGATTTCAGTGCTGTTGTGAGGTTCTGTTTTCCTCCCACTAGAGGAAGCCAGTGGCACAATCAGCAGTCAGTGCTCTGGGTGTGCACTTTTGCATGCACTTTCACCAGCCCCCAGACTTCTGCCTTTCTCAGCTCCCCTAAGTTTCCGTGCACTCCTTCCTTTTCACAACAGTCCAGACTCCCCCCATATGAGTCTTGCCTGGACCTGGGGTTCAGTGCAGTTGGGATTTTCCGTCTCTCTCCCCTAGAGGAAGCCAGGCAGACCCTCCTCCGCTTGTCCTCTCCCCACAAGTGTCACTGTACCACAGCTTTTTGCAGCTCCTCTGAGTCTTCGTGAGTTCTTCTCTTTACTTCTAGTTGTAGAGTTTTCACTCAGCCAGCTTTCGGTGGTTCTGGATGGTGTCCTTTCTGTCTTTTAGTTGTAGTTTTGAAATTGTTGTGTGAGGCAGCAGCTTAGGTGTTCACCTATGCCGCCATTTTGGTTTCCACCGGGACAGTAAGTTTTCAAAGGCTATTTGACCATCAAAGCCCATATCGCTCTTAATTTTTGCCAGGTCAGGAAAGAAATGTGGCCAAAAGCCACAGTGTTGAGAAGCTGAACAGCTCCCAAAGTTCCAGAATGAGTTGGAGAGAAGTCAAAATTTAATCCTACAATCTCATAAATGCTTGTAATTATTACTTGAAAGCTATCTGGTGGATATTGAGTAGTACATCTACATTGTGGATATTGAGTAGTACATCTACATTTTCAGAGAGATTACTTTGCGGGAAATTCATCATAAGTGATAAGGATCTATTTTCTATTAAAACATTTGTATATATTTAATTATATGGTAAATATTTGCTATTGAAAAATTAGAAAATGTAAAGAAATGAAAAAGAGGGCGAGAAACACTCAAAATCCCATCCTGTAGGGTAAATCACACACATACCTTTTAAAATAAAAATGAAAAATAGGATTGTACTATTTGTAACAGGAAAATACTCAGAACCTAAGATCAAAATATTTTTTCATATTCCTGTATTAAAAAAAGTAGTGCATAGAAAGTGGCAAAGGTGGAGGCTGACCCTTGTTTCATAAGTTTTAAATATAAAGGAAAATGAAAATGTTGAAAAAAATACCTTGATATTGAGACAATTTTCATATGTTGCCTTATATTTGTATGGTATTACTTGAGGTGAGAGAACTTGAGTTCTTTATTTCTTCCACTTAGTCCTCATAAATAAATGTTCATTGAATTATTTGCTGACTAGTAATGATCAAGTGTTCCAGTTTTTCTATTAGGCATTTTAGTCTTTATTATTTTCAAGGACATAAACTTGCCAGGAATCAGCCTGGCACAGTACTGTGTATCTAGTAGATACTCAATGAGTGTTTGTTGAATAAGTGAATTTTTGTACAGTTTAAACCATGGTTTCAAATATTATTTGAGTGAACAGGTCTATGATGTTGTATTCACATAGAGTACATAAGTCTCAACAATCTTCAGAACATAATTTTCTTAAGAGAAATGACTGACATGCACCGAGTGCAGACTGACACCCTTACAGAAACTAAATGGTATGCATGGTAAGGTGCCCCAGAGTATGTCTGGCTACGAAGAGAAAAATTTGGTTAATAGCAACAAGGAATGAAAACTTTTAGGAAAGTTTATCGCAAGGAAGAAAAAACAGGCCAAGAATTCTGGTTTAACAAGTCCTCATCAGGAAATGATATAGATTATTTGAAAGGCAGGAAGAGCTCCAAAGAAGAGGGAATGACTTGCTCAAGGTCATACGACTAGCTAATGGCAGTGATAGTACTAGAACCCAGGTCCCCAGAATCCCGAATCATTGCTTTTCTGCCACTGTGCTCTATGATAACATAGGTCCTACAAATGCTGGATCAGTGGCCTCCCTCAATTTTGAATGCTTTCACATCATATTTCTAATGATGGAAAGCAAATGCTTACTGTCCTTATTATAGACAGAATAATGGTCCCCTACAGAAGTCCACATCCTAATAATCCTCAGAATCTGTGAGTGTGTCACCTTATATAATAACAGGGATTAAGGTAAGCATGCTGAGATGAGGAAATTATCCTGGATTACCTGGATGGACCCCAAGTAACCACAGTGTCCTTATCAGAGAAGTCAGGAGTGTCAGAGTGAGAAAAGAGCCAAAGATTGGAGTGATGTAGCCAGTTCACAAAGAATGTTGGCAGCCTTTAGGAGTTGGAAGAGGCAGACAGATTTTTCCTTGGCACCTCCAGAAGGAACCAGCCCTGAGCGCATCTTGATTTTAGCCCAATAACTCATTTTAGACCTCTGTCCTCTAAAATGGTAAGAGAACCAGTCTGTGTTGTTTTAAGGTACTAAATTTGTGGTAATTTTTTGTAACAGTACTAGAGGCTCAGTGCATGAATTTGTGCACGGGTGGGGTCCCTTGGCCTGGCTGGCGAACCCGGGTGATCGGGGCTGGCCAGCCAGGGGGAGGAACCGTGGGAAGTTGGCCAGCTGCGGGAGGTTGGCTGTGGGAGCACACTGACCACCAGGGGGCAGCTCCTGCCTTGAGCGTCTGCCCCCTAGTGGTCAGTGTGCATCATAGTGATTGGTCAACCAGTCATTTGGTCATTTGGTCATAAAGGCTGCTTACGCTTTTATATATATAGATTAGAAAATTAATACAATCTTAATTTTAATATAGTTCTAATCTATTATTATTATTATTTTTTTAAAATATATTTTATTGATTTTTCTACAGAGAGGAAGGGAGAGAGATAGAAAGTCAGAAACATCGATGAGAGAGAGACATCGATCAGCCACCTCCTGCACGCCCCACAATGGAGATGTGCCGGCAAGCAAGGTACATGCCCCCAACTGGAATCGAACCTGGGACCTTTCAGTCCGCAAGCCAACGCTCTATCCACTGAGCCAAACCAGTCTTGGCCTAATCTATTATTTTTTAATAGACAATTGAAGGTCTGGAAGGTGGATAGGTGGTAGAATAAAACCTTTTTGTTCTGTGGATGGTCATACATTTTCCACTTTGTATTTCAAAAGCTTTGTAATGTTTTATGTTTATCATATTTATCTGTTTAAAAATATTTTTATTAATTTAAGAGGGTGAGGGGGGAGAGAGAGATAGAAACAATGATGAGAGAGAATCATTAACCACTGAACCATGCCAGTCAGGCAGTATTCATCTGTTTTTATCTCTCTTTTGATCAAGTTCTGTTTACATATTCCACTCATATTTTTTCTACTCCTATTTAAGCAAACTGTTTTCTAAAGATCCTAGTAGGTCCCTACTAAGTCAGAGATAGTAAAAAATTAAAGCTACTATTTGTGCCTTTTATCATAGACCTCCCACACAGGTCTCATTCTTTCTCCCTACTTAATTTTTTTCTCTCATTTTTTCATTTTGTCTTTCTTTTTTTCAAGATCCCCCTTTCTTCCTGCACCTTTTTTTATATCTCTGCTTCATTTAAGTCTAGTTAAATTGCTTAATTATCCACTTTCTTCTTCTCTTTTTCTCCGGTGCTCTTTCTTATCCTATTAGATTCTTTTATTTTAAATTAAATCTTTATTATTCAGATTATTACATTTGTTTCTCTTTTTTCCCCTCCACAGCTCCCCTCCACCTGGCTCCTACCTCTCCTTCTACCCTTACCGCCCCGCCATTGACCTCATCCTTAGGTGTATGATTTTTGTCCAGTCTCTCCCTGCACCTTTCAAGAGTTATCAGTCCACTTTCTTTCTGTGCTCCTGATTCTATTATATTCACTAGTTTATTCTGTTGATCAAATTTTTAATTCACTTAATTTTTAGATTCACTTGTTGATAGATATATATTTGTTATTCATAATTTTTTATCTTTTACCTTTTTCTTCTTCCTCTTCTTAAAGAGTACCTTTCAGCATTTCATATAATACTGGTTTGGAGTTGATGAACTCCTTTAGCTTTTTCTTATCTGTGAAGCTCTTTATCTGCCCTTAAATTCTGAAGGATAGCTTTGCTGGGTAAAGCACTCTTGGTTGTAGGTTCTTGCTATTCATCACTTTGAATATGTCCTGCCACTCCCTTCTGGTTTCATAGTTTCTGTTGAGAAATCAGCTGACAGTCGTATGGGTACTCCCTTGTAGGTAACTAACTGTTTTTCTCTTGCTGATTTTAATATTCTCTCTTTCTCTTTTGCTCTTGGTATTTTAATTATGATGTGTCTTGGTGTAGTCCTATTTGGATTCCTTTTATATGGGGTTCTGTGTGCTTCCTGGACTTGTAAGTCTATTTCTTTACCAGGTGGGGGAAGTTTCCAGTCATTATTTCTTCAAATAGGTTTTCAGTATCTTGCTCTCTTTCTTCTTCTGGTACCCCCACAAGTCTGATGTTGGTACGCTTGAAGCTGTCCCAGAGGCTCCTTACCTTATCTTCACATTTTTGGATTCTTTTTTCTTCTTGCTTTTCCAGTGGAGTGTTTTCTGCTTCTTTGTATTTCAAATCTTTGATTTGATTCTTGCCTTTCTCTGGTCTGCTGTTAGGTCTCTGTATAATATTTTTTATTTCAGTCAGTGTATGTTTAATTTCTAGTTGGTCCTTTTTCATCTCTAGTTGGTCCTTTTTCATCATTAGTTGGTCCTTTTTAATCTCCTCTTGGGTCTCGCTAAATTTATCCATCTTTTCTAGGAAATTCTTGAAAATCCTTATAACCATGGTTTTGAACTCTATATCCAGTCGTTTGTTTTCCTTCATTTCTTTTGTTTATGATCTCTTTCTTTGTCTCTGCATTTTCCTTATGCTGGGAGAACTTCTGTGTTGGATTCAGCCTTATGATACGAGACTTGCAAATCTGCAAAAACCTCTTTGTTGAGCCTGGGCTGGGTGGAGTCTCAGGGCTTTATGGACTGCCTTGCCTTCTAGTCCACCCCACCCTCTAATGCCCCTGAGTCTCACGTGTCTCTGGGTAATCGCTGGAGCAGTCCCTGTGCGCACACGCAGTGCCTCTAGACCATGCCTTTCTGGCTCCCCTGTGCTCCGGGACCATATGTGTCTGGGTCCCCAAGGTTTCGCCCAAAACTGGGGTTTCGTGGAGTTAGAAGTGGCTCAGTTGGGAGGCTCTGTCTCCCGCCCACTCATGAAAGCCAGCTGCACAATCAGTAGTCGGTTTTCTGCACACAGTTCTGTGCACGCCACCTGACTAGTGCCCTTTCATGACTCCCCTATATTTCCGTGCACTTCTCCCTTTTCACAATCCAAACTCCCCCCGTATGAATTTTGGCTGGACCTTGGGATCAGTGCCGTAGGATAAGGGGTTCAATGCAGTTGGGAGTCTCCATCTCCCTCCCGCCAGAAAAAGCCAGCCAGGTACTCTGGTACCCACTCTTTCCACATGTGCATCTCTGTACCTCAGCTTTTTGCAACTCCTCTCCGAGAGCCCCTTTCTTTCCTTCTAGTTGTAGAATTTCCACTCAGCCAGCCAGCTTTCCTATGGTTCTGGATGATGTCCATTCTGTCTTTTAGTTGTAGTTTTGAAATTGTTGTGCGAGGCAGCAGTGTGGGTGTTTACCTATGCCGCCATCTTGGATTCCTCCCCCTATCTTGCTCAAAATACTCCAGACACTTTCCTCCTTCATCCACTTTCCAGAATTTCTCACCCAGTGGCTGAAAACCAATTAGAGTTTGAGGATCAAAGATCTTCACTTTGAAGAATTTTCAAAGGTCATCTAGTGTGGAGAGTCGCTACAGCATTTGGACAGGTTCAAGCCTCTGCCTAATGAGAGGGCACAGTCTTCTCGTGGCAAAGCCACGTGCAGGTCCCAGTTTGGAGAGCACAGCCTTCCCAGCACAATTATAGCCAAAGGCTATGGTTGTAAGCTTGACCTCATGGTCTGAACCTGTGTGCCTAGGAAGCTGAGTGATGCATATTGATTGGTACATTGATTGGCTGACTCCTGCATGGCGCCTACTGAGGATCGAGCCCATAACCCAGGCAAGTGCCCTTAACTGGAATTCAGCCTGGGACCCTTCAGTCTGAAGGCCAGCACCCTATCCACTGTATACGTGTATTTAAATTTTTTTTCCTCGAGGAGAATCACAGTAGTGGCATAGGTGAACACAATACTCACGGCCTCCCACAACCACATCAAAATTACAACTAAAGTACAGAACAACATCATTCAGAACCACCTGAAACCTGGCAAAATGGAAGTCTTGCAACTAGAGAAGAAGGAAGCACACAGAGACTGTAAAAGGGGCGGAGGCCCAGAATGGGTTGGTCCGACTCCCATGTGTAGAATGTTATTAATTGAAAGGGATTCCTTGGCTGTGGAGGCCGCCTGTGAGGAGCAAGGAGCCCCAGCCCTACACCAGACCCCTCAGCCCAGAGTTTCAGCGCTGTGAAGAGAGGAGGACTCTTTACCTTCAGGCGGTAACAGTCAGCTGGAGTTGTAGCTGAGTGGTATAGAGGCTGCTGGAGACCCAGGCAGTTCTTCTTGAAGGGCACATACCTCAGTTGCAGGCTCAATCCCTGGCCCCTATCAGGGGGTATGTGGGAGACATCCAGTCGATGTGTCTCTCTCATATTAATGTTCTTTTCTCTCTGTCTCTCCCGCTCCCTTCCAGTCTCTCTAAAAAATCAATGGGAAAAATGTCCTGGGATGAAGATTAACAAAACAAAACAAGCAAAATGTAAGATATGAAATCATAACAATTCTAGAAGAAAACATAGGTAATAAGCTCTTTCACACTGGTCTTAGCAATATCTTTTTGGATATGTCTCCTTAGGAAAGAGAAACAAAAGCTAAAATAATCAAATGGGGCTTCATCAAACTAAAAAGTTTCTGCATACCAAAGGAAACCAACAAAATGAAAATCAACCAGCTTAATGGGAGAAGATATTCACAAATGACATGTGTGATAAGGGGTTAATGTAAAAAAATATCTAAGAAGCTCATGCAGGTCAACATAAAATAAACAGTCTGATTAAAAAATGGACAGAGAACATAGACATTTCTCCAAAGAAGACATACAAAGGGCCAATAGACATATGAAAAGATGCTCAACATCACTAATCATCAAGGAAATGCAAATCAAAACTACAATGAGATACCCCCTCACACCTGTCAGAATAGCTAGTATCAAAAAATCAACAAATAGCAATTGTTGGTGAGGATGTGCACTGGTGGGATTTTAAGTTGGTACATCCACTAATGGAAAACAGTATGGAGAGTCCTCAAAAAAAAAATAGTACTATCATATGATGTAGCAATTCCACTTCTGGATATTTATCCAAAGAGAATGAAAACAAACACTCACTTGAAAAGATATGTGCACTCCCATGTTTATTGCAACATTATTTACAACCACCAAGTTATGGAATCAACCTAGGTTTCCATCAGTAGATGAACGGATAAAGAAGATGTGGCACATACATAAAATGAAATTTTACTCAGTCATAAAAAAAAATGAAATCTTGCCATTTGTGACAACATGAATGGACCTAGAGGGTATAATGTTAAGTGAAATAAATCAGACAGAGAAAGACAAATACTGTGTGGTTTCACCTGTGTGTGAAATTGAAAACACACACACACACACACACACAAATGAACAAAAAATAAATGAACTAAAAACAGAACAAAAACATCCATAGAAAGAGAACAAACTGGTTTGGTCGGTGTGGCTCAGGGATTGAGTCACTCACTATTTGATTCCTGGTCAGGGCTAATGACTGGCTTTCAGGCTCAATCCCCGGCAGGGGGCGTGTAGGAGGCAGCTGATCAATGATTTTCATAACTGATGTTTCTCTCTCCCTTCCTCTCTCTAAAATAAATAAAAACATAAAAAAAAAGAAAAAAGAAAGAGAACACAGTGATGGTTGCCAGGGGAGGGATAAAATGGTGAAGGGGAAAAAGAGGCACAAATTTCCAATTATAAAATAAATAAGCCACAAAGATGTAATGTACAACATGGGGAATATAGTCAACAATATTGTAATTATGTTGCACCATGAGGATAATTACTAGACATAGTGTACTGATCATTGTGAGGTATATAAATGTAAAATTGTATGTGTACAGCCCCAAACTACTATACTGTATGCTCATTTTATTATACACTTAAAAAAAAATGCTAAACACAAACTTGTCTGATTTAATAAAAGTTCAATCCAGAATCTAATTTGGGATCCAGAATATCTTTTTCCTGGAGCATAGAAGCTTAAAGTAACACTTCAATTTTACTGTTTAAGGCACTTTTTAATCTTCAAAGTGCTTTCGTTTTATTTCATTTCATATCATAAAATCTCTTCTTTCATTAACTTAGAAATTTGAGAAGAGCAGTGTAGATGGAAGCACAGCCAATTCCGAGTGTAAATGAACTGGAATTTAGTTTTTATTGGTAAACTTCAGCATACATCCCTCTTTCCCACCACAATCTGGAAGAAAACTTAGCCCTGGAGTAATTGAGCCAAATAGATCAAGTTAGTAGTAAGAGAGATTTTGTGTCAGATTTTGTAAGTGATGCCTTTTGTGAGTTGGGGAAAATAAAAAACTTATCTTTAAGGAATAGATAACATAATAGTTGAGGACAAGGGTATCTAAATTTCTAATTTAAATATTTTTATTTTTAAATATCCTGATCTGATATATTTGTGTGTAAAATCTATAAAATAAAACAAATGTAGACATCCACTTGAATTAGTTTGATCCCAATAAAAGAGTGGTTATGAGAGATCACTAGAATGAAACATTGACACCAACACTAATGATGATAATCACTGATAACATTTCCAGAATGCTGGCTGTGTGCTAAGTGCTTTGTAGATGTTAACTCTTTAATCATTTAAGTCAGAGCTGCTATATCAACTTCTCTGAAACGTGTCAAACTTTAATCTGAAATTAGGGTATATTATATACTGTTTAGAAATAATATTGGCACACACATAGAAAAACATCTTGACAATGAGTTATATATTAACAAGTAACATTTCATAGCCTCTTACATATATATATATAAGCACTTACATGTAAAATGAAAATTTAAAAATAAACTATCATGTTTAATGTACTGATATGCACACATATATACATTTTTACAAGATGAAATAAATTTTACTTTTAAAAGTTTTAGATTTATAGAAAAGTTGCAAAGATAGTACAGAGTTCCCATATCCCTGTATCCACTTTCTTTAATTATTAACATCTTAATTAGTATGCCACATTTGTTGTAATTAATGAGCCAATATGAATAATGAAATAACTTCCATATTTTACTCAGATTTATTTAGTTTTTATCTAATGTCCTTAGTCTGTTCTAGGATCCCATCTCAACATTATATTTAGTCTTCAAGTCTCTGGTTCCTCTTGGCTGTGACAGCTTCTCAGACTTTGCTTATTTGTATGTCCTTGACCATTTGGAGGAGTACTGTTCCATTACTTTGAGGAATGTTTTATTCTTTCCTTCTCACCCCCATAATTAGACTGGGTTATCGGTTTTGGGGAGGGAGATCAGAGAGATAAAGTGCCATCTTCATCGCATCGTATGAGGGATATATCCTTGATCACCTGGCTGAAGTAGTGTTTGTCAGTTTTGAAACTCTAAAAGCCACTCTGCCTTCTCCCCTTTTCCATACTTTACTTTTCGAAGAAACTTTCTATGCACGGCCCACAACTAAGGAATGAGATATCATACTTCACTTCCTGGAGGTTGGCATATTATTGGAAATTTTCTGTAGGAGAGATCCGTCAATCCTCCCTCCCCCATTTATGTACTTAATCATTGACTTACATCAGTATTGACTCATGGATATTTATTTGATGTGCTTCTTATGCCCAATAAAATCCTGTGGACAACTTTTAAAAAATGTATTTTTATTGATTTCAGAGAGGGAGAAAGAGACAGAAACATCAGTGATGAGAATAATTGATTACCTGCCTCCTGCAGGCCCCCTACTGGGGATCAAGTCTGCAATCAGGGCACATGCCTTGACTGGAATTGGATCCAAGACCTCCCGGCTCATAGGTCCAGGCTCAACCACTGAGCTACGCTGATGGATCTGTGGACAACTTTTAAAGTCAATAGAGGTGATTATGATAACTTTTAGAGGTTATATAATATGTTTTAAACTAATTCTCTACTGATATACATTTTTGCTTCCCCCTTTTCCTTACTTCCAACAATGATGGAATAAGATTCTTGTACATTCAATTTTTGTGTGCCCTTGTGTGGCTATTCCTAGTTTATCATTCTAACTCCATCCCTAGGACACACTATACTTGAGCTGTATTCCCTGCTCCTCAAGCACATCTTGCTTTCCTCAGCTTACGATATGTTTTCTCTACCTAGAATTCTTAACCCCTGTCTTTGTCTGCTGAAGTTACCTGTTTGGTTCAGGGCTCAGCTCAAAAGGCTACTTGCTGTAAAAGGTCTTCTCCAGTGTTTCAGATGTAATTCAACGGTTCCACCCCACTTCACTTTGTTGAACATGTTTATAAAACATCCTCTGCGCCTCCTAGTCTACCCCAGAACCCTTTCTACAAGTTTATGAAGTTGTGGAGGCGGAAAAGCGATCCATCACACTCATCTGTGTATTCCATCACAATGGTGGGCGGGCAAAGGAACTAGCATAGTTTGGCTTGGAAATTATATGAGCAAATGAGAAATTAATAAGGGTGCTCAGTGTTACAGAGGGAAGTACTCTCCCTTTCTCTTTTCCTACGCCGTTCCATGCTTCAGAGGAGTTGCATACAGGCGCTCACTTTGAAGAGCAAACTGTGCTGTGGTTTAAAAGTAATGCTTTCGAGCGTCTGCCAGAAGTGTTTAGTGTTTGAAGACTTGGGTGTTAACAGTCTGTCTTCCAAGGCGAGCATCTTCAAGGTGCCACGCATTCCTAGGAATGTGTACATAAACGCAGGAGAAATGAAATCATTAAAAAAAAAAAGGTCTCTGATCTCCCCGACTCTCTTTTTTAAGTAGGCAGGTGGCATAATGAGTCTTACACGTTATAATTAGCAACGAGAGGTGAACGCCAACAAAAACAAACAAAACAAAACAAAGAGACACTGTTGGGCGGTGGGGCTGTCAGTGAGCGGACGCTGAAGGAGGTCCCGCGGACCCCCACTAGCCTGCACCCAGGAGACGCGCTCCGGCCGCGAACACGCGCGCGGGGTGACCTCCACTTTTGTGACCCCGCACCGGGTGGGAGGAGGCGCGCGCCCTGCCGCCGCTCGCCGCCGCCGCCGCTCGCCGCCGCCGCCGCCGCCGCACCTGGTCCTCTCGGCCGCGTGAAGAGGTGGGCCCGCCTCCGCTCTCCCGCCGCCCAATCACCGGGGGGCCTCGGGCACGTCCCGCTGCCAGCCACGCCCCCCGCCGGCGGGACGGGGCGGGGGCGTCTTTAAGAGCCGGCCGCCGGGGCCGGGCTCCGCGGGGGTGCGGGGCTGCGGACTGGGGGAGGCCCTAGTCTTGAACCTGAACTTGAACCTGAACCCGCACCCGGAGGCTCCAACGCGCAGCCGCTTTTCTCGCGGCAGCCTCCGCGCCCTACGCCGCCCGCAGCCCTCGCCCGGGTGTCTCTCTCTCTCTCTCTGGCCCGCCCGCCGGGCTGTGTGGGCAGCTGCTCCGGAGCCCGCCCGCCGGCAACTCACGCCCCTCGTGCTCCCCACGGCGGCGCCCGACGGGCCGGCCGGGGCCATGGTGCCCTCTCCCGCGGAGCCCGTGGCCGGAGAGGGGTCGAGCGAGACCGAGACGCTCAGCCCCGCGTCCCTGGCGGGGGCGGCGCCGCGCTCGGGCCTGGGACCCTCGGACGGGGCCGAGGCGGCCGCCGAGACGGAGAAGGTGGAGGTGGAGCTGGCGGCGGGGCCGGCGGGCGCCGAGCCCCCTCCGCCTCCCGAGGGCGGCTGGGGCTGGCTGGTGATGCTGGCGGCCATGTGGTGCAACGGGTCGGTGTTCGGCATCCAGAACGCCTGCGGGGTGCTCTTCGTGGCCATGCTGAAGACCTTCGGGTCCAAGGACGATGACCAGATGGTCTTCAAGACAGGTGAGGCGCCGCGCCCGCCGCGGCCGGCAGGGGCAGGGGCACGGGCAGGGGCAAGGGCAGGGGCGCGGGCCCGGCCGTCCTCCGCGGGCTCCGCGTGCGTCCGCGCCCGCCTGTGCGCCCCAAGGGAGTCGCCTGGGGGTGCCTAGGGTTGTTGGTTTTTTGTTTTTTTTTTTGGGGGGGGGACACTATGCTAAATACTGAAAAGCTAGGAGGCAGCTGCATGGGGGACTGCGAAGGGGAGCGCGGGAGGGGCTGCCTTCTCCTGCGGTGTTCTTTGTCGTACTTGACAATTTACCAAAACTTAGATGGAAAAGGTGCAGACTCCGCACTCCCTCCCCGCCCCCAGCCCCCTTAGAGCGCTGTCACGCGATCTCTGGACCGATTATTAGACCGAGAAAGACAAAAAAAAAGCAAGTTGAAGATCTTCCGTGTAACTCTCTTGCATACATTTTCCACTTCATCCTGCGAGTGGGCGTTGTCAGCCCCGCTGAGCTGAGCACCCTGAAGCTTGGTGGTGGAATAAAGCGTCTTTGGTGAGCAGCAGAAATGCAGATAAGAGCACCCGTCTATCTGCAGACTTCAACTGGCCCCAAGTGACTTCCATCACTAAATCAGACTCCCTCCGCCGTTTGGGGAACTTTTATATAGTTAATCATCTTTAAAAAAAATTTTTTTTTATTTTTAATTTGAAGGGAAAGGAGAGAGAGCGAGAAACATCAACGATGAGAGAATTATGGATGGACTGCCTCCTGCACGCTCTCCCCACCCCCCCCACCACACACACTCTCCTTCCCCCAGGTAAAGCCTGCAACCAGGGCATGGGTCTTTGATCGGAATCCAACCCGGTACACTTCAGTCTGCAGGATGATGCTCTATCCACTGAGCCAAACCAGCTAGGGCGATTCATCATCTTTTTTAAACCTTACTTTTCTGTTATTTTTATTTATTTATTTTTTAAAATATACATACTTTTATTGATTTTTCTTTACAGGGAGGAAGGGAGAGATATAGAGAGTTAGAAACTTTGATGAGAGAGAGACATCGATCAGCTGCCTCTCCTGTACACCTCCTACTGGGGATGTGCCCACAACCAAGATACATGCCCTTGACCGGAGTCGAACCCGGGACCCTTCAGTCTGCAGGCCAAAGCTCTATCCACTGAGCCAAACCGGTTTCGGCCTCTTCTGTTATTTTTAGTGACCATTTCTTAGGTCTTTAGTGTGCATAAGATGAGTATACAACTGTCCCAATCCCTGATCTTAACTTTGCTGTCATAACAAATTCCAAGGCAGAGGTAATATGAGAGCTTTAAAATCGTATGTAAATAGTGTGTTCTTATGTGTATCCTTCTGCAACTTGCTTTTCTTTTACCCTGTGTTGTGTCTGCTATTTATCCATATAATACCTTAATTTGAGCTGGTAGCTTAAGTTTTGTGTTTTAACTCATAGTTTTCCATTGTATGACTATATATACTTTATGCATTGACCCTTTATTAGACATTTATATTATTTTCAAACTTACTGTAAATGACACTGCAATGAATATTCTGGTACATTATCTCGACATGTATTAAATAAGGTGCCATATTTACTCTGGAATTTCTGTTCCATAAATAGCTCTTGAAGTTGCTGCTGTTATTTAGGTCACAGGGCTAGGTACAAAAAGTGTTAAAAATGTAATATCATCTACTTATTTTGTAAGGAAGACTATCATTAAAAAGTTTAGGAGGATACATATGCATATGTAATGGTAAACAAAAGCAATTTTGTGTCTTTTCTCTATGAGTATCAGGTATCTGGGAAGGAAAAGCTCCAGGAGGCGGAACTGACAGTTACCATTTTTAGACTCTTTCCTTCAGCATTTAGCATATTTTTGCCTGGCTTTTCAAATTTTTAAGGTAGTCAAAACAAGACAACAGCCTTTCCTTTACTACTGCTTTTGCAAGCCCAGATGAGCTGACCCATTGGTATCTGAGGGTTGTTTTTTGTTTTTAACTCCTTCCTGCCTTTGTTCTTTTGAGATGGTGAGCAACTGCTGGAGAAAGACCATAGCTTCACCAGGAATCATTTTTGCAGTGTTGAGGCCTCTACCTACAAGTTCCTCTTGGCCACAGTATCCCAGTACTGGATAGCAAAAGATGAGGGAGGGGACAGGACCTGCTAATTTGAAATTTTTGAAACTCCGTATTTTCCGTTTGCATGACTATCTTTCTCCATTTACTCAGTTACGTTCTTGACAACTTTCAGCCGTGTGTGTGTGTGTGTGTGTGTGTGTGTGTGTGTATCATATAAACAGTCATATGGGTATGCCAGTTAAGTACTGAAGATCTTTGTGCTTATCTGCATGATTGCCATGTTTGGTCATGCCCTTGCACAGATGTGCCCAACTCAGGATAAGTGGAGATGGAAAACCAGGCTGGGTTTTGGGTGCCCTTTATCTAATTCCTTTGAAGGGGCCTTATGCACTTATAACGGCGCTGTGTAACAGCAGCTTGATTGAACGCTGGCCTTTATTTGGACACGGTGTAATACATGTAGAACGGCTATTTTTTAAGGTATGAGAAAGAAAACGGATTTAACCTCCTCTGTCAAAAAAGGATGACAGGGTAGTTATTGGGTCAGTTAATGTTGAGATACCCCCTAGCCCCTTCCCCATTAGGTGTTTCATAGAGTCCATCATCATACAAAAGGCACTGAAGTATTTGAGAATACGTACCTGCTTTGAAGTTTGGCTTTTCCACTTGTGCTGAGTCATCTGTGATCAAACATATGCAAGCTTCAAGTACAACACCCCCTCCACCCCCAAATACTATCTAGAATTGCTTAAGGCTTTTATTTTTCAAAATTTTGGTCCGCCTTCAATGACTCTATTCATGATTGATAATCCCAGCATTAGAGGGCAGTTAATTGTCTCCATGTTTTCATTAGCTTCTTCATACTGATTAGTCCAAGGATACACAGGGAGGTTGTGGTAAAATGGGAACTGAGGGTTTCAAAGGATGGTTCACATTTCTTGAGAATTTCCCATGTGCCAGCCCAGTGCTAAACACTTTACATGCATTCTTATCTAAACCTTACTGCCACCCCATGGGCTAGGCTGCATTTGATATCTTTCTTTTCTGATGTGGAAACTCAGGTTTGCAGAGTTTTAGTAATTCAAATTCAGGTTTATCTGATTCCAGAAGCTGGTTTGTAACTAGTGAGCGTATTGCATTGGCTAGATAACATTTTGCTGATTCGATGTTCTTTATGTTGTATAGTTCAAGCATTAGCAGTTGATTGAATACTATACCAGGAATTCTGGGATTAGAAAAGACATCTGAAAGATCAGGGTCCCAGTTTCTTGATCTTACTTTGCCTGTCAGTAAACAAAGGCCAATTGTTAATGTCTCCTGGAATTAGATTTTGAAGTGTAGAGAGACTTCCAAGAAGAAACACCATCAGCCTGGCTGGTGTAGCTCAGTGGTTGAGCATCAACCTATGAACCATGAGGTCACGTCTGGATTCCCAGTCAGGTCACATGTGCAGGTTGTGGACCGATCCCCAGAGTAGGGTGTGCAAGAGGCAGCCGAGCAATGATTCTTTATCATTGATGTTTCTGTCTCTCCCCCTTTCCCTTCCTCTCTGAAATCAATAAAAACATTTTTTTTTAAAAGAAATGAGATTATTTCATACAGCATTCAAACAAAAGTCTGGGGTTTCCATCGCAGGACTATGTTTCCAGGAAGAACGGGAGAGCATCTTTCTCACGTTCTCCTCTTCACAGTTCTCTTAACTAATACGTAACTGTTGATATACCCAAAATTTCTTAGGAAAGGACCTGAAGAAATCCATTCGTACTAAGGTATATGCATGCGAGTTTACCCATCCTAATGTTACTCCTCATTCATTCTACAAGTATCATTCATTACTAAGCATCTGACACCCTCTGTGCACAGACAGCACTGGAGATGGGAACTGAGACGGCTGTTCCCAAGGAGCTGTAGATCGGCTGTGAGACACAAACAAGCAAAAGTACATCAAATATTAAGGCATTTGCAGTATACTAGGACCCAATCTTATTTTAAAAGGAGGAAATTCCAGGGAATGGTGGGTCCTGGGGAAGGCATTTGATGGCTTGTCTAGATGCTAATAAATCTCACTTTGTGAAATTAAGACTTTGGAAGAGAAACAAGCTGAACTATATAAGTCAGGACGTAGAACCATCGAGTACATCCCAGCCCCATTATGTTATTGCGGCTGCCAGTGACCTCGTGCTCAGAGATAGCTCTTGCACGTATTGCTGCCTCAGTTATGTCTGTCACAGGGAGCAAGCTGAGTTTGAGTTGTCTCTTTGCAGTTAAGTTTTTTTTTTAAAAAATATTTTTATTGATTTTTCACAGAGAGGAAGGGAGAGGGATAGAAAGTTAGAAACATCGATGAAAAAGAGACATCGATCAGCCACCTCCTGCGCGCCCCCTACTGGGCATGTGCCCGCAACCAATGTACGTGCCCTTGACTGGAACCGAACCTGGGACCCTTCAGTCCGAAGGCCGATGCTCTATCCACTGAGCCAAACCGGTTTCAGCTCCAGTTAAGTTTTTACTTGTTCATATGTGCATGTTTCTTGCCTGTGTGGAGAGGAAGCAGACACTTCTGAGATCCCGTGGATACTGCAATCACGCAGAATGTTGTTTGCCCTTAGAAGTTACAACTTTGCTTGGATATTGGAAAGCCCATTTTTAGTTCCTTCATGGGACTGAGAGAGGGGGTGAGGTCCTTTTATTTTCTTGATGCAGTGCCCTGGACAGTCTCTGGGATATTACGAGGGTATTAATCTAGTTTACTTGTCTACTTTCTTCCTGCAGAAAGAAAAATATTTTAATGGTATATGGACTTTAAAAGTATCTGTTTAAAACAAGTATGTTTTTAGAGTCAGTATTTAGGGTAGTTAATGATATCCTTCTGAAAAAATTATGTCTTTGTGGTCTAGGGGCATGGTCAAGAAGACCCTTACTTCTTTTGGTAATTCCAAAAATGTGTTCTTTAATAGCCTTTCTTTAAAGTAGTGGTCTGTGGTTAAATAAGTTTGGGAAACATAGCACATTATTCTCCTCTCTTGGATATTTAAAGTAAAAATCAAGATATTAAAAATTCAACAGTTTTAACGAGAAGTAGACTATCAAAAGGGAGACTTTGGCAACAATCTTTAATGGAACTACCTTCCCTGTATGGAAGTAGATTGCTCTTTAAGATGGTTATGATCACAAAATAGAATTTTCAGTTACACTTAGGGATTAATTTATCTTTCAACACCTCAATATAGTCTTATAAATCACTCTAAATTTCAAGTCAGCTAGTACTTCTTAAAGGTTAAAAGAAAAGTTTTCACGCCCAGCTGGCATGGCTCAGTGGTTGAGTGTGAGCCTATGAACCAGGAGGTCAGAGCACATGCTTGGGTTGCAGGTTTGATCCCCAGTTGGGGGTGTATAGAAGACAGCCAATCAGTGATTCTCTCTCATCATTGATGCTTCTGTCTCTCCCTCTCTCTTCCTCTCTGAAATCAATAAAAATACATTTTAAAAAAGTTTCCACATTTGCCATTATGCTGATATCTATGTCCAGCAGCTGTATGCTACACCTAAACTTAAAGGAGGTTTTGACTATAGTTCAGAACTGAACTGCTCTGTCTAGCCTTATGCTAAGGACTGTGTGTGTGTAAAGCTGCCTCTATGACTATTTCTATATCTGAGGAAAGTTTTTTAGTAATGGTGTTTTGTACAATGGGTAGATGATTTGGTTCTTGGTCCTATACATCTTGTACTGTAAATACCTGACTCTTATGTGCAACAACAGAGGTTGGAAAACTAAGAGAACTCACTTATGGCAACTGTTTTACTTGAATTTTCTTTATTTTTCATCTTAAAGCATCCAACTTTTTATTCCACGTAAATTCATCTAAACTGCCTGCTGAAATAAGTCATTAGACCATAAAAATGGTTCCAGTGTTTTGGAATGATAAGTGAGTATGGTGTGAGCATCTCATACTCTTCCTTCCTGAATGCTTCTGAATTCAGGGCAAGACTGAATAGTGTAAATAGTGTGTAGTGAATTCTAATTAAATACAACCATGTGAGTATGCCTGGGGTTTTTATCAATCAAATTAACTGTCAAAAGAACCAAATCCAGCAAAAAATAAAAACCTAACAGAATCATTTCTAGAGAGCTTTTGAGAGTCTTTTAGAATAAATCATACCCTGTGCTCTTACTGTAATATGCCCTTTATGGTCCTTGTTGAGCCCCTGTTGTAGTTCCCTGAGGCTTATCCCAGGCCACGTACTTACTTCCTTTTTCCTGTCCTCTTTGGGGTCTTCTGCGCCCCAAGTTTGTCTTGCTGTCTTTTCTCTCTTTGCTTTTATCTGTGTCACTTCTCTCTTCATTGTGGTTTTTAGCCCTTGTATGATTCTGATGAAATAACCACTTTACTTCGTTTTTGACAGCCCTGGGACATAACGATTTTATACAACTTGGGATGTTTTGTTGCATTTTGATGCACTTGAAATGTTTTGGGGATAGCATGAATTCAAATGAGTTGTGAATTAAGCTTATAGTGGAAGACGGAGACCCAAATTTCAATCTATTCTGATCTAGCATTCTGTGATAATACATATTTATAAGTGATAATTTGCACATCAATTTCCATAAAAAAAGGGCTTTCATATACATTATTTAATTTAAGTGTTTAGAGTCGCCTTGTGGGATGTCATTACCTCTATCTATATAAAAGCCTAAGTAACCGGATGACTGGATGACTGGACAGTAGCTATGATATACACTGACCACCAGGGGACAGACACTCAATGCAAGAGTTGTCCTCCTCCCTCCCCACCCCCCCCACACCCCCCGCACCCCCCGCACCCCGGTGGTCAGTGTGCTCCCACAGTGGGAGAGCCACTCAGCTGACAGATGGGCACCAGACACGAGCTGAGGTTGGAGAGCACAGCTGTGGCTACGTGAGCCTCTCCACCTATGCGGCAGTGCTACTGAGCACAGTGGCAGCAGGCATAATGGGCCAGGATCAGGCTCCTCCCTGGCTGCCTGCTGATTCGTGCACTACTCCAGGGCCAGGCTGAGGGACCCCACTGGTGCACGAATCTGTGCACTGGGCCTCTAGTTTATAGGTAAGAAAGTTGTGACTTGCAGTTTTTACATACACTAAGTTGAGTTTAAGAACATCTTTTTAGCTGGGTAAAAATTTGTACTTATGTTAAAGTTGTCCTGAAATGTAGAACCCTGCCCTTACCCCCTTTGCAACGGTTTTCTGCATATTTATCTATGTGTTCTCTAGAATCTTACTAATGCATCCTACCCCAGTTATCAGAAATCCTGTGCACTTGTTCTCTGCAATACAATACCACTTGGAGTTATCACAACCTGACTAAAGATCTGCCCCTCACATTTGAATTAAACAAACAAACCTCAACAGGAACAAACTAAACCCCAAATAGTACTGAACAGTCAGGTCACCACAGTGCTGAGCACACAGGAACCGGGGGTGTTTTTAATGGCAGCGGTTCAGAAGAAGCGATTCCCATGTTCTGGGAATCGCTAGCCCTTCTGAGACCAGAGTAATAGAGGATAACAGTGCATTCGGGCATATGTGCAGCAAATGTGCATCTACCATCCCTTCTTTGATGAAATATCTTAATAACAAAAGTAATTCCCCACTTTGCATATACCTTTATTAGAATTTGCAAGCTGACCTTATTCTCAGGTCGGAAGTCTTTTGATTTCACCAATGTTTAATTATGGGGCTATATATGAAATACAGATTTGAAATAATGTATGGGGACCAAAGCAGTGCTCCTAATCTCCTCTGTTCCCTCTGGATAAACAAGAGTCTCATGGTTCCTGAAATGGGTACATAAAACCAGGTATTTATCCACCAGCTAAGATCTTGTCACTTCAGTTTTAGTTGTATTTTGCAGATAATTAGGGTTCTATTTTTGTTTTTTAAATACAAAATTATAATATTGAATATATATATTTTAAACTAAATGTGCCTCTCTGGAACTTCTGATGTGTCCCTCTTAGGGGGTACTGCTACCTTCCTCCTCCAGTTCCCTCACTTAAAAATCACTGACTAGAGCTTTAAATTTAAATCGGGGCTGGTTTTTCTATAATTAGAGAGTTAAAGCTCAGTGAAAGGTCGGTCAGTGGTTAAATTACTGCATGAAGTCAGTAAATTTTTTTCCCCTAAAAAGTAAATTGTATCAACAGTGTTTAGCATGTGTTCAGAAAGTCAGAATTTATTCTTGTGACAAACTCAGACTGGATCCAAAACCAAATTCTGACATATATTTTATGAAAACAGAAAACTCCACTATTCATTAGTGGAGATATATATTAACTTTTCTGGGTAGATAGGTATTAAGGCCAAGTTGAATGGGTTTGTCTGGTGATTGTATTTAGTAGTAAAAACTTTTCCATCTTGCTTAATTATCCTTTTGATTATTTTTGACTTTATGTTCCGGTTTTAAATAGCAGCATCTCAAAGGATTCACACTTGTCAATAGTTGTTTTCAATAAGTGTAGTATTCTACCTTACTGGTTGGTTACCCCAGGTTATCCAACCAGGCCTCCTTTGCTGAGTGTGATGTAGTGTAAGTAGCGTATGTGTATACATTTTTAAAATATATATATTTTTATTTCAAAGAGGAAGGGAGAGGGAGAGAGAGCTAGAAACATCAGTGCACTTCCCCCACTGAGGATTGAGCCCACAACTAAGCCTGTTCCCTGACCGGGAATCAAACCATGACCTCCTGATTCATAGGTCGATGCTCAACTACTGAGCCACGCTGGCCAGGCTATGTGTATATATTTTAAACAAATGGTTTTTTCCTGTTTTGGATTGCTTTTTTCAGGTATATGTGAGATTACTGCTTCAAAGAGGATGAAAACTTACACACTGCCAACTTGTTCTTTAGAGGACTTGAATTGCTTTACTATGCCCCAGCAATGTACTGCTTCTTGAGGGAGAGTAAGAGAGAGGGGAAGGAAGGGTTGGGGAGAGAGAGGGAGAGAGAGAGATATCGGCTGCTGACCCCTTGCACACCCCCCATTGGGGATTGGGGGATTGAGCCTGCACCCTGGCATGTGCCCTGACCTGGAAGCGACCTGGCAACCTCCTGGTGCATGGGATGAGGCTCAACCAACTGAGCTACAATACCTAGGGCACCAATCGTATTTTTAAAAATTAGTTTTAAATCATATTTTATTGATTTAGGGCTGAGTGTTTTCCCAGCTTTTGAAGCCCTAGGAAGCAGCAAATGCTTTGGCAATTATTTATAACTAGAGGCCCAGTGCATGAAATTCGTGCAGGGGTGTGTGTCCCTCAGTCCAGCCTGCACCATCTCCAATCTGGGATCCCTTTCATAATTCATGACTAATGGCTCCCAATTGCTTGCCTGCCTGCCTTCCTGATTGCCCCTAACTGCTTCTGCCTGCCAGCCTGATCACCCCCTAACCACTCCCCTGTCAGCCTGATTGATGCCTAACTTCTTCCCTGCCAGCCTATTTGCCCATAACTGCCCTTCCCTGCGGGCCAGGTCACTCCTAACTGCTCTCACCTGCAGGCCTGGTCCTCCCCAATTCTCTCCCCTTTAGTGCTGGGTCCCTCCCCAACTGCCCTTCCGTGCCATCCCAGTCACCCTCAAATTCTCTCCTCTGTCAGCCTGATCAGCCCTAAGTAACCCCCTCTGCAGGCTTGATCGCCCCCAACTGCCCTCCCTTATAGGCCTTGTTCCTCCCAACTGCTTTCCCATACTGGCCTGATTACTCACAACTGCCCTCCCCTGCAGGCCTGATCCTTCCCAACTGCCCTCTATCTTGTGGTGGCCATCATGTATCTACATGGGGGCAGCCATCTTGTGTGTTGGAGTGATGGTTTATCTGCATATTACTCTTTTATTAGATAGGATAGAGGCCTGGTGCCTGGGGGGAGGGCAGCTTGTTTGCCCTGAAGGGTGTCCTGGATCAGGGTGAGGGTTCCCTGGGGGCATGGGGTGGCCTGGGTAAGGTGGTTTGCAGGCCGGCCACGCCTCCTGGCAACCCAAGGAGAGGCCTGGGTATCTGGGATTTATTTATCTTTTTTTTTAAAATTAAATCTTTATTATTCAGATTATTACATTTGTTTCTCTTTTTCCCCCTCCATAGCTCCCCTCCACCTGGCTTCCACCCCTCCCTCTACCTTTACCTCCTTCCCGTTGACCTCATCCATAGGTGTATGATTTTTGTCCAGTCTCTCCCTGTACACCCCTCATCTCTTTCGCCCTGAGAATTATCAGTCCACTCCCTTTCTGTGCTCCTGATTCTCTTGTATTCACCAGTTTATTCTGTTGATCAAATTTTTAATTCACTTAATTTTTAGATTCACTTGTTGATAGATATGTATTTGTTCATAATTTTTTGTCTTTTACCTTTTTCTTCTTCCTCTTCTTAAAGAGTACCTTTCAGCATTTCATATAATACTGGTTTGGAGTTGATGAACTCCTTTAGCTTTTTCTTATCTGTGTGAAGCTCTTTATCTGCCCTTCAATTCTGAATGATAGCTTTGCTGGGTAGAGTATTCTTGGTTGTAGGTTCCTTTTAAAGGAGATATAAAAATCACTTAATTTATTGAGCACAAACTCAAGGTATTAGGGGCCATGTAAGAAACAAACGAATTTGACTTATTCCATATTCTTGAGAAGTTATGAGGGGAGACAAAATGCTATGCACACAAAAACTCTAAAGCAGTATGCTGCCTATGTTAAATGCAGTGTAAACAAGAGGACTGTAGAGGAAGCAGTGGCTTCTGAGAGCTACCAGGGAAGGCTTTGTGGAAGTAGCTTTTGGGTGAGGCTTTAAAGGATTGGTAGACTGTCCTTAGCAGATTCAGCAGAAAAAGGTATTCCATGGGAGGATGCAGGACCTGGGCAAGGGCTAGCAGAATCTAATGATTAATGTTTTACTGTGGTTTATGTGAACGCATTAGTGTTTTGGTTAATCCTCACCCAAGGATTTTTTTCCATTGAATTTTAGAGAGAGTGGAAGGAAGGGAGGGGGAAAGAAAAACGTGGATGTGTGAGAGAGAGACTTTGATTGGCTCCCTCCCGCATGCACGCTGACCGGGGCCAGACATGCCCTTGCCCGGGAATCAAACCTTTGGTGCGTAGGGCAACACTCTAACCACTGAGAACACTGGCCAGGACTATGTTATCTTGGTTGATCTATTCAATGATCCTATGATATAACTGATATACGATACTCATGTTTTAGATGGGCAACTGAGTCTAGTAAGTAGCGGGGCTCTCTTTGAACTTACTAGTAAGTCTCTGGCATCAGGACCCAGGTTCTTTACATTGGAGTACACACTAGGTTCATTAAGTAAATGACAAGGAGTTTGGAGAATATGTAGGGGAAAGTCACAGGAGGTAAGTCTGGAAGAGGATAGTGGAGCTGAGGAATTGAAGGTTTGAATGCCAAGTTAAGCAGCTTGGACATTATTTAACAAACAGGCAATGGGGAGATAATGAGGGTTTCAGAAGTGTGCCTTAAAAAGATGTGAGTGCTTTGCACGGGCTGGTGTGATCAATGGTTAGAGCACCAGCTGTGCGTGGAAGGGTCATGGGTTTGATTCCCAGGTAAGAGCATGTACCTGGGTTGCAGGTTTAATCCCCAGCCCCAGTTGGGGCTCATGCGGGAGGCAACCAATTGATATGTCTCTCTTACCTTAATATTTCTCTCTCTCTTTCCTTTCCACTCTCTCTAAGAATCAACGAAAAAAATACCCTGCGGTGAGAATTAACTGAGAGGGAGCGGGAGGTGAATAGTTTGCAAAAGGCAAGAAATAGGAAGAACAGCAGTTATGAAATCCTTGGTAGAAAGCCAAGTGAGATTTGAGAAGTAGGAAAGAGGGGACAGATGTGAGACCTTTCTAAGATGGACTGAAGGAATTTTGGCAAATGATGGTTGTGGACAGTGACCCAGAAACAGATGAGGCCTGTGTCTGAAGATTGCGTCTGAATAATTTTTGAACTGGGAGGCCCCACGTTTTCATTTTGTGCTGTGCCCCACAAATTATCTAGACAGCGACAGGTGGTGCCATGGATAGGCTCCTAGGCCCTGAAGAGGAGGAGCTGACGGGGAAAGCCTGGCTCAGATGTTAGATATGTGACTGTTAAACGCCTGCAGAACATCAGAGGTGGATGTCAAACAGGTAACTGGAAATGTGAACCTGGAGCCTCAGAGTGAAGCTGAGGCCAAAGGTAGAGCTTTGTAAAGTGTATGTCTCTAAGAGGAGCAAGATATCATAGTAGAAAACAGAAATTCTGTCCCAAGCAGACTTGGTGGCTGCTTCTGGTGGTTTAGTTAGTTTCCACTGAAATAGTCTTATTTATAAGTAACAAAACTTCATTCCTTAAGAAGTCTTTCCAACATTTAGATTTTTCTAATTCAGACTTACATTTTTCCAAAGGAAGGATTGTATTTTTAATATCATGGTCTTAAATATTTCTAAAACTTAGTCATTTTTGCCCCCTTTAATTTTAGGGGACCTCTGAGACCATTGGCATTTATGGTTTCTTTCATTCATGATGTAATTAAGCCAATCTGTAAGTTTCTTTTTTTCAAAGAGAGACTATAATTTTATTTGTTATATTTTTATTGATTTCAGAGAAGAACAGAGAGGGAAAGATAGAAACATCATTGATTGGCCGCTCCTGCACACCCCACATTGGGGACTGAGTCCATAACCCAGGCGTGACCTGACCGGGAATCAAACTGTGACCTCCTGATTCATAGGTCGATGCTCACCCACTGGGCCACGCCAGCCTGGCCAGTCTGTAAGTCTTATTTTTAAGATGTTCTAGGCCAAGAGGTTATGAGAATAGCTTAGAATAGTTTCAGTTAATTTATGCATTTCTAATATAAATGTATTGCCAGTGGAAAACTCGTTCAACAGGCAGATGATGTTATCTTGTAGATCAGATTTCACAGCATTTAGTAACTGAGTCAGCTACTTCATTCACAATGAAAACAGCTAACATCTAAGTGTAGGCTCACTTAAAAAATTGTCTAGAAAGAACAAACTAAAAAATTGTCTAAGAAAACTATTACAAAACTAAAATAAATGAAATTAAGTTCTTTTTTGATTAGGATGGAATGTTGTGCTCTTTGTTAAGAAGCATGACTTGCTGTTGTGTATCCACACCAGACATTTGACGTTTGACAGGTGGCGGAGAAAGTGCTGTCTGTTTTTTTGTGGTTCTGGCTGGGTGGGAATGGAGTCAGTTCTAATTCAGATAATAACTAGTTACCTGGCTACACACAGTTGTATTTTGCCTTAGTTTCCTGTCACAGCGTTATCAGTCAGACTCAAGATAATAGAATGTTTAAGTGCTTTGGATGTACAAAGCACACAGATATGTCAAACATTGCTGTTAACTGAGCAGGCTGGCACTGTGTCTCTCTGTGGGCGTGTGTGTTGACTCCCGTGCCATGCTGTAAACTCTCAGCACTCAGGTCCAAATTGCTCTCTGGAGATTGAAGCCCAGCTGAAGGGGCTGGAAGGGCAGTGACCCTGGAGGAAGAACCAGTAAAAGCAGGGGGTGGATGAAAAGGGAATTGATAGTTGTGCAAGAAGAGGTGTCTGCCTTATGTTGTAAGCCAAGACACCCTGACCCTTCCAGTAACTGTTTGGTCTTTCAGTCTCATTTGGCTTCATTTACAAGGTCTGTATTAAAGTCAATGTCAGGGTTTAAGGCAGTATTTTGTCCATGCTGTCTGCTGTTGTGCTGGTTTGCTGACAAATACATTTGATATCTAATAATTATAGGGAGAAGAGGAAAAGGGAAGTTTAAACCATTTTCCCGCTCAGAATTTGAGTAATAGAAGCCATGTAGTTTTTTAAGTTCCATGCCAATGCACCAGGCAGAAAAAGACTTGCTAATACCAAAGGACTGGAATCACAGAAGAGCTATGCATGTTTTTTTTGGCATTCACTTCAAAAACACACTGTTTTCTGTAACTTCATTTGTTATGTTTATGCCATGCTATTATTTTTGTATATGTGTTAGTTGTTTTTGTAACTTAGATTAGGAAACAAATATTAATCCACTTAAATGAAAGGGCATTTATTCTTTTTGAAAAAAAAGATTGGGTAAAAGTAATGCTTAATCCAATTAATCTGTCTTCTTCCTCTAATTCATCATGATAACTTTGGGTGTCTGGTGGCAACTGAGAATGGGTTATGGAAAAATGTCAAGGCAATGTAATCCCTATTATTTATGGTTACTTAAGAGGATAAATTAATCAGTGGTCAGTAATCTTTGGATAATTACTTTATTTAGTTGGAAATACCTTGAGTTTTTTAGAAAGCAAGTCAGTTAGAATTGTCAAACTAGATCAGCCTGTCTAAGTCTAATAATAAGTGAATGGGAACTAGTTGCCTTCAGCTTTTTCTCTGTATTGTAGTATGATCATTCTTTAAGTCTGGAAATTATATATGGCACTACAGGGAAAATACATTAATACACTATCTTGTGGTTTTCAGATAATAATTTTAATTTGTTAAAGATGGGAGTAGTTTCAGGCCAAGTATTTACAAATATTTCTATGGAGAGGGAGAAGGCCAAGTTACCAAGTGGCTAATTAATTGATGGAGTAAGATTCAGGAGCAGATCTGGGACGAGGAAACCTTGCCAGAGGTGCCGCCAGTTTAGGGCCTGGAGAGAAGAAAGTAAGGGCCAGAGCAAATGGAGGTGGGGTCGGAGAGGATTAGGAGGCGCCTTTGTTTTCTTTGCTAAGTGTGGCCTTGAAGTGTGGCCGGTGGGGTTGAGTAGCAGATTTGAAGAGAGTGGCAAAGGCTGGGGATCTGATTAGTGATAAGGAAAAGGACTGCTAGAACTTAAACAGGATTGGAAACCATGAATTTGTAATGAAACCAGTTTCTAAGCTTGTGGCTTTTCTGTCCCTCACCTGTTTTGAGCCCAATATGTGAGCAGGGAACCGTGAACTGAACCGTTGATATAAGGCTAGAGGAGAATTGAAGCCAAGTCATTTTATGTATTCTGTCGGTTTTCAGCTGTGCTTTCTGTTCACTCCACCTTTTAATACACCATCCTGAGACTTAGAAGTATGTATATGTTTTAAGTCTTTGCTGAAATTGATGAAACATTTAACAACTGCATGCAGTTTTTTGGTGCTGTGTTAAGTATTGTGGTAAAATATATGTAACATAAAATCTATCATTGTAATCATTTTAAATGTACATTTCAGTGCATTAAGTACATTTGCAATGTTGCATGCCCATCGTCACTATACTAAATTTTATTTTTATAATATATTTTTAAAAATTGATTTCAGAGAGGAAGTAAGAGGGAGAATTAGAAACATCAATGATGAGAGAGAATCAGTGATCGTCTGCTTCCTGTATGCTCCACACTGGGGATTGAACCCTCAACCAGGCATGTGCCTTGACCGGGAATCGAACCATGAGCTCCTGTTACATAGGTTGACGCTCAACCACTGAGCAATACTGGCCGGGCTAGACTACAATTTTAATTTGAACATGACTTTGCCGTCGCTTTTCCTCCCTTTGTATCACTCCTGATTAATAAATTCAACTAGGCCTTTACTGGATTCAGTATTTGTATTTTTGAAACGGAAGTATTGATAACAGTATGTACTGAGCTTAACTTTGGCAGGTGCTGTGCAAGGCACAGGTGTGGCATTAGTTGTAATTCTTTTACTGTCTCTTTTCCTTACTAGACATATAAGGTCCACGTGCAGGGACCTATGTCTATCATATTTACAATTATATCAGTACTGTCCAGTACAGTACTTGGCACATAGTAGGCATTCAATGAACTTTTGAACAATGGAAATCCTTCATTGAAGAAATTTATTTGTTGAATAAGTTCTTTCTTTATGCTCTCTATGAAGTAGGCAAACTTGTATTTACACATTAATACAGATTATAGGGCATGACACATTCCAATGTCTGGTTAATTAGTAGAAATAAAAAGGGTTTATATTTGCAGTTTCATCTTGGAGGTTATTAGAGCAGATTGTGTATTAAACAAATGGTTGTGCAGAATTGGCCGCAGTAACCCTGACACTTGAAGACTGTAAGTTAATTAGGATAACTTGACAGAAAGTGAGTTAATGAAATTTGAGAGTTGAAAGAATGTTCCAATAATTTATTTCAAACCATTTTAAATATATCAGCAGGTAACAGGAAATTTAGTTGCAGAATGCTCCAAACACTAGAATACCAGTGGATTTTATAGTTTACAGTAATGTTTTGGAGAAAGCAAAACAATGAAATGGCTTGGGGCTGCTTGTTTCTGTTTCCCTATATTAAATATAATACACCAGAGGTTAAAATATTGTCTTTGTTAAAGATAAAGTATATTAATTAATTTAGGTATTCTATTTTTCTTTTATAGTTACATTTGTGAATTAATTTGGTAATACTTGTATTTCCTTAAAAAATATGCTTAAGCCCTGGCCAGGTGGCTCAGTTGGTTGGAGCATTGTCCCCTGTACCAAAAGGTTGTGGGTTAGATTCCAGGTCAGGGCACATACCTTGGTTGTAGATTCGGTCCCCAGTTGAAGTGTGTATGGGAGGCAACCTATTGATGTTTCTCTCTCACACCGATGTTTCTCTCTCTCTCCCTTTCCCCTTCCTCTCTCTAAAAACAGTAAAAAATATGCTTGATATGGGAATTTCTCTGTTAACTGGTATTAGATAAGTAAAGCAATATTGTTTTTTTCCCAATTGGCTTATGGTTAAATGGAGGTAAAGAGGCAAAATACACATATAAGAATTAATTAATGAGTTATGCATTCCTATAACAGTAATCACAATATATCCTCTGATTCTGAAAGGTGAGGCTCAGTGTGTATTTGAAAAAAACAAACAAGCAAACAAAAGAACAACAACAACAACTATAGATGCCCTTTGAAAAAAATCTGCCTCCAGCAAAGTATTTTTAGTTCTCATAGAAAGAGAAAAGAAAATGCTACTAGGAGCTATACTGTATTTCTATCGTTTTCTTGCCCATAAGCTAAAACCAGAGTTTGGTTTTAGAACCAGGTTTTTTTTTGTTGTTGTTGTTGTTTTTTTTTTTTTGTGTGTGTGTGTGTGTGTGTAGGAGAGCAGACAGACAGACAGTAGACATAGGTCTTTGAAATGGACTTCCTCAACTAAAGACTAGAAAGAGAAATGTGAGTGAGGAGAGAGGAGTGGAGAGATGAGGGAAAAAGTGGTAGGAGAGGGAGAAGCGGGCCGCAGTCTCAGTTGTGGATGTGAAAATGCCACTTCTTTGTCTTTCCATCTTGGTCACTGCAGCCTGACCTCTCTTGATGCTGGTGTTCAGCCCACTTTAGTGAGTGAGAGGAGCTGGCTTTGTAAAAGCAGGATCTGTGGTCTTGGTGCCTGCTGGGCTGTCACGAGCAGGTTGCGTCTCTGCTGGGCTCTGGAGTAGCAACAGCACAGATTTCCAGGAAAGCGTTCCTTCTGTTATCATATTTATTCCTGAGTTGTCATGTTTAGTTATTCAGATATATGCTGTCCCCAGCTACTTACAAATCAAGCAAGCAGCTTTTCTTTTTCTTCTCTTCCTTCCCTGCTCCCCGCTCCTTCCCCACCCCCGCCTTATTTCCATCTTGTTTGTTACTCCTCTTTATTTTAGTCAAGCACACACATTTAAACATAACGGTTACCATTTTCACTAGTAAGCATAGGATTTCCTCCTTATCCTATGGACTCCTAATCCTATGGTATATAATGATGAATTAAGACATTTAAAGATGTTGCATACATATAACAACATTGGTACATATCAAGAACATAGTATTGAGTGAAAATATGAAGCTGTAGAATGTCTAATATGTATAAAACAGTATCACCACATTTCATAGACTAAAACACTATGGTATGATATGCACCATTACTTTATGTAGCCCAAGAAAAAGGGAAAACCTGCAGATAAAATTGTGATGTAATGCTTTATTATGGATTGTAAGATGCATCTCAATTTTAGAGCTGTTACGGTGTGAACAAAATGTGAGCTTAGAATTGAAAACATAAGGTAAATATCTTTTATTGGAACATACTTATGTAATCCTCCTATCTAATGAAAGAGTAAATGCAAATTGACCATCACTCCAAGACACAAGATGGCTGCCTCCATGTGGACACAAGATGGGCACCACAAGATGGCCTTCAGGGGAGGGCAGTTGTGGGCAGTTAGGGGTGACAAGGCCAACAAGGGAGGGCAGTTAGGGGCAATCGGGTCAGCCGGGGAGCAGTTTGGTGTCAATCAGGCTGGCAGGAGAGTGGTTAGGAGGTGATCAGGCTGGCAGGCAGAAGCGGTTAGGGGCAATCAGGCAGAGATAGGTGAGCTGTTAGGAGCCAGCAGTCCTGGATTATGAGAGGGATGTCCAACTACCTGGTTAGGCCTGGTGGGATTGGGCCTAAAGGGGCAGTCAGACATCCCTCAAGGGGTCCCAGATTGGAGAGGGGGCAGGCTGGGATGAAGGGCATCTCCTTCGCTGTAAATGAATTTCGTGCACTGGGCCTCTAGTAAAAATATAAAGACATGCCTGGAAATGATACATAACCAATTCAGGATGTGGTTTACTTCTATGAAGAGAGAGATGGGAATAGAGAATGGGACCACACAAGGGTCTTCCACTCTATAATTTACTTCTAAAAATTTAAAGCAAATATTGCAAAAGGTTAAGATTAGACAAAGCTGGTTCATGACTTCCTATAATTTTCTGTATGTTGTAAGTATTTCATAGTGAAAAGTATATATTTAAAAGCTATATAGAATGCAGATTGCCAAAGTCTATTTGTAGTGCATCTATTTGATTTGTGGGTTGTTTTTTTTTCAGGCTTTTTCTTATGTCTATCATTCCATAGATGTGGGTTTTGTTGGAAGGTGAGAGGCTTTCTATGTCTTCATTTTTATGTATGAATTAAAAGGTGTATCATTATTAGTAATGATAAAAAGAGGGGAAAATAGTTAATGATCAGATGTCACAGAATGAATAGGTTTGGCTAGCATTATTTCTTGCTGTTAATAATAAGAAATAAGTAAGTAAATAAAATATTTTTTATGTACCTTTGAAGTCATTTGTCTGGTTGATCCCTTGTTCTTTTAAAAATTTATTTATCAAAACATTTTAAAATTGATATTTATAGAGAGGAATGAGGAGAGGGATGCAGAGAGAGAAATATCGATGTAAGAAAGAAACATTGATCTGTTGTCTCTTGTATGTGTCCTACTGGAAATCAAACTCACAACCTGAGTATGTGCCCTGACCCGGAATCGAACCTGCCACCTTCTTGGTATAAGGGACGATGCTCCAACCGATAGCCACACCAGCCAGGGTCTTATTCATTCTTGATGTCATTAATTTATTCATTAATTTATGACTATGAGTCATATGATATCTAGAGAGGAGTTAGGTCTTGAGAAAAAACATTATTGTAAAATTGAACAAAAATGAGTACCATCATGCCTAGAAATCTGAGAGACACTTTCATGAGGGGTCATGAAACTTGCAAACATTTTTTTTTACTGTTTTACTGAAACCTAACAGGAGTGTTTTAGTTTTGCCTTCCTACCGCCAGATGAAAGGACCGTAGTAGAATGTTTGCTTATTGTGCCTTAAGCAGTAAGGAATCAAAGGGTTGAAAAGGATATTTGATTTGTCACACTACCTTAGAAACCTTTTACCTTCTACATCCATGAAAAAGGAATGCTTTTCATATCCTATAATATCATTTTAGTTTCACACTTAAGTGTTTTACAGTACTCACTGTGAAGTATAGTCACACCTCTTGACCTAGAATCTCACTCCTTAGGAGATTGCCTAATGACTCCTAAGAAGAAAAAGCTATATAAGTACATTGACCCTCACTATGCCTTTGCTGTAAGAAAGTAAAACTTTGGAGGCAACTTAAATGCCACCACCCTCAATATAACAAAATAAATAACGGTCTCATAAATAGTGAATATCTACTTTATGAATTATGTTTCAACTATAAATGATAACAATTAATATGTAGCTGCATGGAAAATGTTTGATGATGAAAAAAAACAGGAGCTACCTCATGACTATGACTAAAAATGTGCATGAATGTGAATAAGGATAAAGAGAATAGAGAAAAAAAAAGTTGCATTAAGATGGTAGAATTTTGAGTGAATTTCTTAGCTTACCATTTGTAAAATAAATTTATTCTTATTTTTGGGGGAGTGGGCAGATCTTTTAAAGAAAAAATTGCGTGTCCCTAAGAAAATGGCAGATGGAGGGTGGGGGATACTAGAAAACTGAAAGTTAGGGGCATGCCCCGGCCAGTTTTGCTCAGTAGATAAAGTGTTGGCCCTTCTGAAGGGTCCTGGGTTCCATTCCAGTCAAGGGCATATATACCTTGGTTCCAGGCTCGATCCTCAGCTCTGGTTGTATCTGTGTAGGAGGCAACCAATAGATGTGTCTCTCACATCGATGTTTCTTTCTGTCTCTCCCCTTCGCTGTACTCTACCTAAAAATCAAAGGAAAAATATCCTCAGATAAGGATTAACAACAACAACAAAAAGTAAGTGGACTTTTGAAGATAAAACTAAACCATTTTAAGCCAGATTGCTTTAGCAATGCACATATTGATTATTTAATTTTATCTTTTGAAAGAACGTTGGCCTAGTG
>PVJN01013593.1:0-10940 GCA_004026805.1 Lasiurus borealis
GTCAACAGCTCAGAGGGCTTGCCTCCACACTTAGGGATCACGCCCTGCCCACCTCTGGGAGCCTCTCCAGTGGCAGCTTTCCCGCAGCCAGGCTCCCAAGGCGTACGCGTCTCTGTTGTGCGGGGTTAGGAGACCTCACCCCGACCTGGGCGAAATCTGACCCTTCCTCGAGCTGCGCGGATCTCCGATTCCGCCGCCCGTGCGTCCGCGCTGCCTGGAAAGCCGTGCTCTGTGTCCCCGGCTGCTCGGGGTGCCTCCGTCAGCCGCAGCTTTCAGACCTCCCTTTTATCCCAGGCGTAGTCTGATCTCACTGTGTGCTCCGTGGATCTCTGAGTCCGCTGCGTGTCTGTGGATCTCTGAGTCCGCTGCGTGTCCGTGCTGATTGGAGAGCGGAGCTCTGGGTCCCTGGGTCCCCAGCTGTTTGATGGGTGCGCAGCTGCCGTCTTCAGATGGCTGCAGACATCCACCTCCCTCTGAAAGATGGCAAGGTCTCCGCGCTCCTGCCGGGGGGCTCGGGCAGGCAAAAACCCTTTGCAGTGGGGCTGCCCGGCTGGGAGAGCCCCGTCCAGCAGTTCCCCGCCTTCTCCTGGAGGATAACTGGCTCCCAACTTGCCTCCAATCACTCCCAGTGCGACTCCCAGCCGCTCTCTCTCCCTCTGCCCGGCGACAAAGCTCCAGGTGCGTCTGTTTACTCCGCCGCCATTTTTCCAACCCCTGTCTTCCATTCTTTTCATCCACCTTATGATCATTTCTCTGAACTCTTTCTCTGCCAGGCTTATTTCTGGTTCTATTTTGTTTACTTCCTTTTCTGGTGAAACCTGCCTTTCTGTCTTATGTGGGCTGTTTCTTTTTCTTCCCATGGTCTTTCTTCTCCGGGTGACTGGTTATGTAGTTCTCTCTCTTATGTTGATTGAAAGGCACAAACTACAACACGACCAGGTATAGCACACAAGGCACTTTCCGTGTGCTCTGTGGATCTCTGATTCCGCTGCATGTCTGTGCCGATTGGAGAGTGGAGTTCTGGGTCCCCGGGTCCCAGGCTGCTCGATGGGTGCCCCAGCCGCTGGCTTCAGACCACTACAGATATCCTCCCTCTGCAAGATGGTGGGATCTCCCTGGGTCAGTGTTTTCTTATTCAATCTGTTACCCTATGTCTTTTGATTGGAGCATTTAATCCATTTACATTTAAAGTCATTATTGATAGGTATTTGTCTATCACCACTTTTATTATTTACCCCTGTGTTCTTTCTTTGCTTCCTATTTCTTTTTTTTACAGCAGACCTTTTAACATTTTTTGTATTGCTGGTTTGGTGGTAATAAACTCTCTTAGTTCTTTTTTGTCTGTGAAACTCCTGATTTCACCTTCAATTTTCATCAAAAGCCTTGCTGGATACAGTATTCTTGGATTTAGACCCTTCCTTTACATGACTTTGTATATTTCATGTTATTCCCTTTTGGCCTGATGAGTTTCTGTTGAGAAATCAGTTGTTAGTCTTATGGGGGTTCCTTTGTAGGTAACTTTATGTTTCTCTCTGGCTGCTCTTAAAATTCTTACTTTGTCATTGGTGTTTGCCAATTTAATTACAATGTGCCTTGGTGTCGGGTTTTTGGGTTCATTTTGCTTTGGACTCTGTGAGCTTCTTGAATTTGTGTGGGATTTTTCTTTCCTATATAAGGGAAGTTTTCTGTCATTATTTCTTCAAATAGGTTTTCTTCTCCTTGCTCAGTTTCCACTTTTTCTGGAACCCCAATTATGCACATGTTGTTTTGTTTTGTGTTATCCCAAAGTTCCCTTAGGTTCTTCTCTAGCTTTTTAATTTATTTTTCTAGAAGCTGCTATACTTGGGTATTTTTTCCTACCTTGTCTTCTAGCTCACTGTTGTGGTCCTCTGCTTCTTCTTGTCTACTTTTTTTTCAATTTTTAAGAAAACATTTTCTTTTTCTTTTTGACAAACATGATCTTCTTGACTTATTATGATATAATACTATTATTGAAGACATTTTCCACATTTGTTTTTTTTCCCAATTTTTTGTATGAATGTATTACATGTATACATATCTTCCCAATGCCCCCCTCCCAGGCATACCTTAACTCCCCAATGTCTTATGGTCATTGGTTATGCTTATATGCATGCATACAATCCCTTTGGTTTATCTCTTATTTACCCCACTTCTCCCTAATCTTCATGCTGTAATTTTATAGTCTGATGCTTTACTGCCTCTGTATCTATCTTTTTGTTCATCAGTTTATAATGTTCTTTATTATCCACAAATGAGTGAGATCATGTGGTGTTTCCTCTTCATTGACTGGCTTATTTCACTTAGCTTAATGCTCTCCAGTTCCATCCAGGTTGCTGCAAATGGTAAGAATTCCTTCTTTTTTTATTGCAGCATAGAATTCCATTGTAGATGTACCATAGTTTTTTGATCCACTCATCTTCTGACAGGCACCTAGGCTGTTTCCAATTTGTAGCTATTGTAAATTGTGTTGCTATGAACATAGTGGTGCATAAATCCTTTCTGATTGGTGTTTCTAGTTTCTTAGGATATATTCCTAAGAGTGGGATTTCTGGGTCAAATGGGAGTTCCATTTTTAGTTTTTTGAGGAAACTCCATACTGTTCTCCATCGTGGCTGCAGAGTTTGCATTCCCACCAACAGTGCATGAGGGTTCCTTTTTCTCCGCATGCTCGCCAACATTTGTCTTTTGTTGATTTGTTGATGATTGCCATTCTGACAGGTATGTGATGGTATTGCATTGTCATTTTGATTTGCATCTCTCAGATAATTAGTAGCTTTGAGCATGTTTTCATGTGTCTCTTGGCCTTCCTTCTGTTGTCTTTTGAAAAGGTTCTATTTAAGTCTGTTACCCATTTTTTTACTGGATCATTTATTTTCCTTTTATTAAGTTGTATAAGTTGGCTGTAGATGTTGGAGATTAAACCTTAATCAGTGATAACATTTGCAAATATGTTCTCCCATACAGTGGGCTTTCTTGTTGTTTTGTTGATGTTTTCTTTTGCTGTGCAAAAGCTTTTTATTTTGATGTTGTCCCATTTGTTTATTTTCTCTTTAGCTTTCCTTGCCCTTGCAGCAGTATAAGTGTAGAAGTTCTTTTGGCATATGTCTGAGATTGTGCAGCCTGTGGATTCCTCTAGTATTTTTAAAAAATATATATTTTATTGATGTTTTACAGAGAGGAAAGGAGAGGGATAGAGAGTTAGAAACATTGATGAGAGAGATACATCCATCAGCTGCCTTCTGCATGCCCCCTACACAGTATGTGCCCACAATCAATGTACATTCACTTGACCGGAATCGAACCTGGGACCTTTCAGTCCACAGTCTGACGCTCTGTCCACTGAGCCAAACCAGTTTCAGGTCCTCTGGTATTTTTATGGTTTCCCATCTTATGTTTATTTCCTGTATCCATTTGGAGTTTATTTTTGTGTATGGTGTAAGTTGGTGGTCTCCTTTCATGATTTTGCATGTATCTGTCCAATTTTCCCAACACAATTTATTGAAGAGGCTGACTTGACTCCATTGTATGTTCATGCCTCCTTTGTCAAATATTAATTCAGCATATTCTATTTTTGATGCTTTCTATTGAGTTCTTTACATCAACAATGCCATTTTTCATTTCTTCTTGGCTATTATTCATTTCCTCTTGGCTCTTCTTTATTTTCTCTTGGCTCTTACACTTATTGTCAATTTTGTCTTCCATTCTTTTCAGCCACCTTATGACCATTTCTCTGAACTCTTTCTCTTGCAGGTTCATTTCTGCTTCTGTTTCATTTACTTCCTTTTCTGGTGATACCTGCTTTTCTTTCATATGCGGGCTGTTTCTTTTCTTCTTCCCATGGTCTTTTTTCTCTGGGTGTCTGGTTATATAGTTCTCTCTCCTACGTTCATTTAAAGGCACAAAATACAACGCAACCAGGTACAACACCCAAGGTTCTGAACAGAAATGTATTCACAATGTTAATAACCACAAATAAAGTGACCACCAATAAAAGACAAATTAAGGGTAAGTAGAGTAAGAAGAGAGAAATGAGAAAAAATGAAAAGAAAGAAGTGCCTAATGAAGTTGGGAGAAGGAACAAAAAAAGAAGTAGAAAAAAGTAGAAAGAAAAAAAAGAGAGAAAGAAAGAGAATAAGAAAGAAAAAGGAAACACATTATATATTTGAGGCGAAAACTCCAATAGAATAGCCACTAATCCCAACAAATGCCGGCAACAATTACCTGGAGATTAATACAAAGTACAAATAACAACTAATATCAAGGGAGGCGAGGGAAAACAGAAGTAAAAAACAGACAAAAACAAAGCAAACAAAAAGCAAAATGAAACAAGTAGAATAAGCAAAAACAATCTCACAAAAAGGTATAAGAAATTGATATAATCACAGTTCAGGCAAACAACAACAAAAAAGACATAGAGAAAAACAATTTTTTGGATAGTGAAGACAGAGAAGAGAGACATGTGTATGGACTTGGAGTAGGGGATTTGAAGTTAGATATATAAGTGGGGTGAAATTTTAACCAGATAAAAAGAAAGAATAGGGAGAATATAAAGTTGTAAAGGGAAAGAGAAAGAAGAGACCAATATGGGGAAAGTTAGAAAGAGAGTGTTGGCATAAAGGTGTAGTTGAGATAGAGTAAAATTATGCTAAAGGAAAGATGAAAATAAAATGTAGAACTCTAATCCCAAAGTAAAATAAAGAGGAAATAAAATGACACTTCTTTTTTTCAAAAAGTTAAAATAGTAGTAGTAATTATACCAGTTGAAAATAAAAAGTTAATAATTAAAAAGATAAAATCAATTGAGGAAAAAAGAAAAAATTAAAACATGCAAAAAAAAAAAATAGAATAAAAATAATAGAATAGAATGGGTAGTAGTGGAGGTCATTCACTTCCTCTATTGTTCTGTTGGGCACTCCTGTTTCCCATTCGGGAGGTTATTGCAGTTCCTGCCTTCCACTGCTGAGGTGTGTCTTAATCTATTTATTCTTTTGTGATTATGTGAGAGTCAATTTGTGAGTCATTCGCTGGGTGGCAGTGTTTTGGAATTGACCTCTGAGACTAAGCGCAGGACCACTCTAGCCTGTGCTTAGATCCTGCTTACTCTGTGGTACTCAATACTGGTTTGTGGGGGTGGGTACCCCAAAGCTGATTCTCTGATGGTTATTCTGCGCTCTGATCCCCAGGTTTCAGAAAAACAATTTTCCCCTGCAGTCTCTTAGGATGTCTCCAATTGCGTGATCCTATATATTGGGCTTAGCAATCAGAAGCCAGGGTCTGAAGAGGAAAGAGTGCAGTCTGTGTACTACCCCTTCCCCTTTCCTTTTTGAGCAGCCAGGACACTTTAATAACCCCCAGGCTGTCCTTCTGCCTCAGATCAAAATGGGTTGCTTTCTAGAGCTCCCCTCTGTTAATAACTCTGAGGGTCCCCTTCCACATTCAGGGATCACGCCCTGCCCCACATCCACAGATTTCTCTAAGTGCAGCTTTCCCCCTGTCCAGTTCCCACAGTGTGCATGTCTCTCTGTTCTGTGGGACAAGAGACCTCACCTTATCCCAGGCAAAATATGACCTTTCTGCCAAGACCGGTTTGGCTCAGTGGATAGAGCGTCAGCCAGCGGACTGAAAGGCCCTGGGTTCGATTTCGGTCGGGGGCATGTACCTTGCTTGCAGGCACATTTCCAGTGTGGGGTGTGCAGGAGGTGGCTGATCGATGTCTATCTCTCATAGATGTTTCTGACTTTCTATCCCTCTCTCTTCCTCTCTGTGAAAAATCAATAAAATATATTTTTAAAAAAATATATGACCTTTCCATGTGGTGTGTGGCGCTCCTCTGAATCTGAGTGTTTGTGCCGATTGGAGAGTGGTGTTCTGGGTCCCGTGGCCATTTGTTGGGTGCTGCAGCTAGCTTTTGAGGCCACCGTAGACATCCACTTCTCCCTGCAAGATGGTGCGGTCTCTGCGTTTGCGCTGGTGGGTCCAAGAGACAAAAACCCCGTGGTAGTGGGGTTGCCTGTTTAGGAGATCTCTGTCCAGCAGTCTTCAACCTTCTCCTGGAGGATAACTGTCCCTTAACTTGCCAACAAACACTCCCAGTGCGACCCTCAGCTGTTTTCTCTGTCTGCTCAGCTACAAGTCTCCGAACACATACGTTTATTCTGCCGCCATCTAAAAATATATTTAAAAAAATCTAATATTTACATATTAATTGTCATGTATTTTGATATATTTGTTACTTCTTATTCAGTCCATCTGGACTCAATTTTCACTACTTGAAGTTTATATTTCCCTTCTAAATGAGTATCTTCAGTAAATTGTTAAGTAATTTTCCACAGTTGTACAGAAGTGAGTTCTTCATTCTCTCTTGTAAACTTATTAGGAGATAATTCTAGTGTTGAAAAATATTTTATAAATCTCATTTTCCAGTACTTCCCAACACTGATAGCTCTTCTGTGGGTACCCATAAATATAGATTTTTTCAGGCCCCACCCAGAGGTACAATACAGTACAATCTGAAACCAGCATTTCTGAAAATTTTCTAAATTAATGGAGATAAACAACTAGGGTTTAGAATCTTTGGCTGAGTCTAATCATCCTACCAGTGCTTAAATACCCTGGATAGCAGTGTAGCACATGCAATTATTTTAAAATTTTACTGTGGAATTTCATTTGGTAGGTCTGCGTAGGAAGCTGAGAGTGCATTTCTAGGAAACTCTCCTAGGATAAGATAGTACTAATTCTTAGGCAACACTTTAAATAACAGCATTAAAAGCATGCAATAGTGGTGTCGGATAAATTTGGGTTTAAATTTTACATCCACTATTTAATAATTGTGCAACATTAGGCAGTTTACTTCACTTTCTGTTGCTGTTTCTTCATTTATAAAATTGAAACATTAGTGCCTCATTGGACTATTGTGGAGATTTCTTTTAAATACACAAATTGACATAGATATAGTCTTTTGAAAATTCAGACAATCCAAACAAATTAAACTGTCTCTTCATCTTAATTATGCAGAACTAGAGGCCTGGTGCATGAAAGTGTGCACAGGTAAGGTCCCTAGGCCTGGCCAGTGATCAGGGCCAATGGGGCCTTCTGGCTACCTTCTGGGGCCCTTCCTTTATTCTGCACCACCCCCTGGTGGTCAGCACACATCATAGCAAGCAATAGAATTCCCAGTCTCCCAGTTGAACTCCTGAGGGGACACTTTGCATTTTAGCCTTTTTTTATATACAAGTATGTATAATTCCAAGATAACATCTTTACAGTACTATGCCATCCTATCCAGGAATATGTCTATTTTTATTTGTCTATTTTTTTGTGATATAATTATATTAAATTAAATTAAATACTGTTTTAAAAGTACTTACCATGATTTCTGGACATCATAAGTGCTCAGTACATAGTACCCAATAGCTATTTAAAAAAAATACTTGATTATGACAAATTTCAAACACACACAAGGTAGAGAGTATAGTATAAGTGAATCTCCATGTATTCATCACCTAGTTTCAAAAATTATCAACATATGGCCAATCATGTTTCATTTGTACACCAACTCATCTCTTCCTCTTCCATATTACTTTAAAGTAAGTCCTAGACATCACATAATTTCCTCTGTGTGTATTTCTAATATATAAGGTGTCTTCTTTCTGCTTTTTCTCTCTCCCTTCCCTCCCTCCCCTTAGTAAGTATTATAACATTATTTTCACCTAAATTTTCCAATAAATCTATAATATAATCAAATATTCAGTCAGTGTTCAAATATCTCCAATTGTCTCATAAACACCTTTTTGAAGTTGGCTTGCTAATATCAGGATAAGGGACTCCCAGAAAAAAAGATGGCATCTGGCAGGACAGAAGAGCAGCAGGGGCTAGCAGTCCAGACTCTCTTGGACAAGGAGAGACTACCACTGCTTTGGGCACTCCCCAGACTGAGGGACACAGGCATGGAGCCAACTCCAGCCAAAATCCTGCTACCACAGCTGCAGACCCGTGGACCTTGGGACCTCCACCTCCAAAGCAGTAAGTGCAACCTTCCCTCCCCAGTGGCAGAACTCCAGTCCACATTAGCACGTTTTAAGGACATCCACGTTAGCATGTTTCCAGTGCGCCCACATTAGCGCATTTCCAGCGCACAGGAAACCAGTGTGCTCCAATCCCTAGGCAGCTCCTGGGAACCACTGGGAGGGCCCACAGATGTGATTTTCTACAGACAAGGGCACACAGCCCCACAGTAGAAATATTTATTCCTTCTTCCTAAATAACTGCCCACATTTACCCCAGAGGCTCAACCTCAGTGTCAGGAACCCTCAGGGTGCATCATCAGAGGGCTGTGCATGCAAAGGATCCTCCACAAAGGAACAGGATACCTGAGCTCATCTATCCACAGCATGCTCTGGAAGAAGCTGTGAGTCTCTGCTGGGTAGAATTCAGTACAAACAAGTACGCCCTGCAAAACAGTAGAATTTTTGAATTCCTTCTCCATGAATAACTATCCACATCTACCCCAGTGGCTCAACCTCAGTTCAGGAGCCCGCAGAACTTGTCAGAGCACTGCGCCAGCTCATCCTCAGTGCAGGACCCTGCAGAGTTCTGCATCTGGCAAACATACCTCCACAGACGCATAGTTCCAATAGGCAGGCACCCTAAGCCCATCTACCCATAGAGGGCTCTTGGGAGTAACTGTGAGCTCACCCTGGATGTGATCTTGAACAAACAGGGGTGCATTCTCCCCAAGCAGCAGAAATTTTGAATTCACTCATCCTGGATACCTGCCCACAGACACCTAAATTGCATGGCTACACTGCCAGGGCCCTTCGGAGTGCTTCAGTGTGCCTTGCTGGCAAAATTACCATGAGTGCTCTTGTGAGCCACCACTGAGAGTGAGTGCCTATCCACCACAGGTGCAGTAGCAAATGCTGAGTCATCCCACCCCACAAATACAGAACTCTGGGCACCACAGTCACTCCCCTCCAGAGTGTAGGCCCCATGATCCACATCACCCTGACACACAGGTCCTTGGTACTACTGTGAGTTCCCGCTGGGGATGCGTGATCTCAATTAAGAGTGCAAAAGTGCAAAAATAAGGACAATCTGCACCATGCCTGCCAACTTCTAGGCACCACAGTTGTAATGCTCAAACTCGCAGATCTACATCAAGAAAACCCAAATAGCCCAAGTAGGGAGATAAAATAGATTATCAAGCACAGGAGAACTGATAAGAGAATACACCAGTAGAACCGTTCCCAAGAGAACCTGGGTAGAAAAGCAATTGGATCTACAATTAAAACATTACAGGAAAACATGGGAAGACAAAAAAGCAATTCTCAAAGAAAAGAAAAAGAGGAATCACCAGAAAGGGAAATAAATGAAATTGAGGCTAGCAGCTTATAGGAGAAAGAATTCAGAGTAATGGTTTTAAGAATGTTTAAATGGCTGGATGACAAATACACACAACTCAATGAGAACTATAAAGATCTGAATAAGAATGTCACCAACATGAAAAGAAACCAAGAGGACATAGAGAACGACATAACTGCAGTAAGGAACACAATGGAAGGCCTAAACAGTAGACTAGAAGAGTCTGAGGAGAGCATCAGCGAATTAAAAGACAAGGTAGTAAAAATTACACAAACACAGCAGCAACTGAAAGAATACTTAAGAAGCAAGAAGAGAGTCTAAGGGAGCTTTGGGACAACAAACAATGAAACAACATGCACTTGAATAAGGCTACCAGAAGGAGAGGAAGAGAAGCAAGGAATAGAAAACCTATTTGAAGAAATGATAACAGAAAACTTTCCTGATATAGGCCAGAAAAAAACTATGCAAGTCCAAGAAGTACACAGAGTCCCAAAAAAGTTGAACCCCAAAAGATCAACACCAAGACACATCATAATTAAATTGGTGAACACTAATGACAAAGTAAAAATCTTAAAGGCTGCCAGAGAGAGACAGAAAGTTATCTCCAAGGGATGTCCTACTAGAATATCAACTGATTTCTCAACATAAACTCACCAGGTCAGAAAAGAATGGAATGGAATATAAAAAGTGATGCAAAGCAAGGGACTGAACACAAGAATACTATATCCAACAAGGCTATCAGTCAAAATTGAAGATTGAATGAGGATTTTCACAGAAAAAAAGGACTAAGAGAGTTTATCACTACCAAGCCAACAACGCAAGAAATGCTAATGGGACTGCTGTAAAAAGAAGAATGAGAAAGGCAAGAAGAAATACAAACACTAAGGAAAAATATAAGAACAAACATGAACATGTGAATAATAACATTAAACGTAAATGTGTTAAATGCACCAATCAAAAGACATAGGGTAGCTTAATGGATAAGAAAATATGACTCATATATTTTCTGTCTAAAGGACACCCACCTCAGAGCAAAGGATTCACACAGACTGAGAGTGAAGAGATGGAAAAACATTTTTCAAGCAAATAGATATGAGAAAAAAGCTGGGGTTGCGATACTTACATCTGATAAAATAGACCTCAAACTAAAAATCTTAACAAGAGATAAGGAAGATCACTACATAATACTAAAAGGAGCAATCCAACAAGAAGATATAACTCTGGTCAACCTATATTCAGCCAATACAGGATCACCCAAGTACATAAAAAAAATTCCTGGAAGATATCAAAGGAGAGATCAACAACAATACAGTCATAGTAGGGGACTTTAATACACCACTGACATCAATGGATAAATCCTTTAGACAAAAAAATCAGAAAAGAAACAGCAATTCTAAATAACTCACTAGATCAGATGGACCTAATTGACATCTTCAGAGCACATCACCCCAAAGCCACGGAATATACATTCTTCTCAAATGTCACGGGACATTTTTAAAATAGACCACAAATTGGGTCAAAAGCAAAGTCTCCCCAAATTAAGATTGAAATCATAACCA
>PVJN01013593.1:11040-48516 GCA_004026805.1 Lasiurus borealis
AAAAAAAAAAAAAAAAAAAAAAAAAAAAAAAAAAAAAAAAAAAAAAAAAAAAAAAAAAAAAAAAAAAAAAAAAAAAAAAAAAAAAAAAAAAAAAAAAAAAAAAAAAAAAAAAAAAAAAAAAAAAAAAAAAAAAAAAAAAAAAAAAAAAAAAAAAAAAAAAAAAAAAAAAAAAAAAAAAAAAAAAAAAAAAAAAAAACCAGGAAAAAATGGTAATGAATCACCTAACTTAACAACTCAAAGAACTAGAAAGAGAACAACAAAAAAGCCTACTGTGAACAGAAGGAAGGAAATAATAAAGATGAGAGCAGAAATGAATGACATAGAGATTAAAAAAAAATACAAAAGATCAACAAAACCAAGAGCTGGTTCTTCAAAAGAATAAACAAGATTGATGAACCTCTAACCAGGCTCACCAAGGAGCAAAGGAAAAGGACCCAAATAAACAAAATCAGAAATAATAAAGGCAAAATAACAATAGACTCCACAGAAATACAAAGGATTGTTAAAAAATATTATGAACCACTCTATTCTAACAAATTACACAACCTAGAGAAAATGGATATTTTCTTAGAAAAACAACCTTCCAAAACTAATTCAGGAAGATTCTAAAAATCTCAATATGCTGATCACTATGGAAGAAATGAAAGCAGTCATCAAAAAGCTTCCAGCAAACAAAAGCCCAGGGCCAGACAGCTTCACAGGGAAATTTTACCAAACATTCATGGAAGAACTAAACCCTATCCTCCTCAGACTATTACAGAAAATTCAAGAGGAAGGAACACTTCCAAACTCATTCTATGAAGCCAGCCATCAACCTAATACCAAAACCAAATAGAGATAACACAATGAAAGAGACTTACAGGCCATCATCTCACATGAACATAGATGCCAAAATCCTCAACAAAATTCTAGCAAATCAGATCCAGCAGTACATCAGAAATATCATATACCATGCCCAAGTAGGATTTATCCCAGGAATGCAAGGATGGTACAATATTCACAAATCAATAAATGTGACACATCACATAAACAAATTGAGAGATAAAAATCATAGTCATATCAATTGATGCAAAAAAAGCATTTGACAAAATCCAACACCCTTTCTTGATAAAAACTCTCAGCAATGTGGGAATAGAAGGATCATCCCTCAAGATAATAAAAGCCAGGAGAATCTAAGATGGCGGCATAGGTGAGCACCTACACTGCTGCCTCACACAACAATTTCAAAACTACAACTAAAATATAGAATGGACATAATCCAGAACCACAGGAAAGCTGGCTGAGTGGAAACTCTACAACTTGAAGGAAAGAGAGGGGCTTACAGAGACACAGAGGAGCTGCAAAAAGCTGAGGTACGGAGACACGAGAGTGGAGAGAGCAGGTGCCGGATTACCTGGCTGGCTTCCTCTGGCAGGAGGGAGATGGGAGACTCCCAATTGCACTGAACCCCTTATCCTCTAGCAATGAACCCGAGGTCTGGCCGAAACTCATACAGGGGGAGTTTGGAGTGTTAAAAGGGAGAAGTGCAAGAAAATTTAGGGGAGCCGAGAAAGGGCAGAAGTCTAGTGGCACGCACAGCACTGCATGCCGAATAACAACTTCTGATTGTGCCACTGGCTTTCACGAGTGTGCAGGAGACAGAGCCTCCCAACTGCACCACTTCTAACTCCACTAAACTCCAGTTTGGGGTGAGACCCAGACTCATATAGTCCTGGAACACAGGGGAGCCAGAAAGGCAGCAGTATAGAGGCACTGCGCTTGCGCACAGGGACCGCTCCAGTGATTATCCAGAGACATGTAATTCCCAAGGGCCCTGTAGGGCGGGGCCAACTGGAAGGTAAGGCACTCCATTAAGCCTTGAGACTCCATCCCTCCCAAGTTCAACAGAGAGGCTTTTGCAGTTTTGTAAGTCTTGTATCATAAGGCTGAATCTAACACAGAAATTCTCCCAGCCTAGTGAAGATACAGAGACAAAGGAAGAGATCACAAACAACAAAAAAAAAAATGGAGAAAAACAAACTCCTGGATGTAGAGTTCAAAGCCCCAGTTATAAGGTTTTTCAAGAATTTCCTAGAAAAGATGGATAAATTTAGTGAGACCCAGGAGGAGATAAAAAGGACCAACTAGAGATGAAAAAGGACCAACTATAAATTAAACACACTGACTGAAATAAAAAATATTATACAGAGACCTAACAGCAGACAAGAGGACTAAAAAAATCAAGTCAAAAATTTGAAATATAAAGAATCAGAAAATACTCAATTAGAAAAGCAAAAAGAAAAAAGAATCCAAAAATGTGAAGATAGTGTAAGGAGCCTGTGGGACAACTTCAAGCATACCAACATCAGAATTGTGGGGGTGCCAGAAGAAGAGAATGAGCAAGATAATGAAAAACTATTTGAAGAAATAATGAATGAAAACTTGCCACATCTGGTGAAACAAATAGACTTACAAGTCCAGGAAGCATACAGAACCCCAAATAAGAGGAATCCAAAGAGGACCACACCAAAACACATCATAATTAAAATACCAAGAGCAAAAGACAAAGAGAGAATATTAAAAGCAGCAAGAGAAAAACAGTTAACTACCTACAAAGGAGCAGCCATACAATTGTCAGCTGATTTCTCAACAGAAACTATGCAGGCCAGATGGGAGTGGCAAGAAATATTCAAGGTGATGAATAGTAAGAACCTACAACCAAGAATACTCTATCCAGCAAAGCTATCACTTAAAATTGAAGGGCAGATAAAGAGCTTCACAGATAAGAAAAAGCTAAAGGAGTTCATGAACACCAAACCAGTATTATATGAAATGCAGAAAGGCACTCTTTAAGAAGAGGAAGAAGAAAAAGGTAAAAGATAAAAAATTATGAACAACAAATACATATCTATCAACAAGTGAATCTAAAAATTAAGTGAATTAAACATATGATCAACAGAATAAACTGGTGAATATCATAGAATCAGGACCACAGAAAGGGAGTGGAATGATAGTTCTCAGAAGGAAAGGTGTGAGGGGGTGCAGGGAGAGACTGGCCAAAAATTATATACCTATGGATGAGGTAAATGGAGGGCACGTAAGGGTAGAGGAAGAGGTGGGAGCCAGGTTGAGGGGAGCTATGGAAGGAAAAAAAGAGAAACAAATGTAATAATCTGAATATTAAAGATTTAATTAAAAAATAAAAGCCATATATGACAAACACACAGCCAGCATCATACTCAATGGGCAAAAACTAAAAACATTTCCCCTAAAAACAGAAACAAGACAGGGATGCCCACTCTCACCACTCCTATTCACCATAGTGCTGGAAGCATTAGCCATTGCTAGTAGACAAGAAAAAGAAATAAAATACATCCAAATTGGAAAAGAAGAAGTAAAACTGTTCTTATTTGCAGATGACATGATACTTTACATAGAAAACCCTAAAGACCCATCAAAAAATTATTAGACTTGATAAATGAATTCAGCAATATAGCAAGATACAAAATTAACACCAAGAAATCTATGGCATTTTTATATATCAATAATGAACTTACAGAAAAAGAGACTAAAAAGCAATCCCATTTACCATCACTCCAAAAAATTTAAGATGCCTAAAAACAAATTTAACTAAGGAGGTAAAAGACCTATACACAGAAAACTACATGACACTGAAAAAACAGATAGAGGAAGAGATAAACATATGAAAGAACATACCATGTTCACGGATAGGTAGCATCAACATCATTAAAATGTCCATACTACCAAAAGTAATCTATAAATTCAATACAATCCTCATTAAAATACCAATGACATATTTCACAGACTTAGAACAAATTTTCGAAAAATTCATCTGGATAAAAAGAAAACGCGGAATAGCTGCAGCAATCCTGAGAAAGAAGAACAAAGTAGGTTGGGTCTCAATACCATATTTCAAGCCTGTTAACAAAGCCACTGTTCTTAAAACAGCCTGGTCCCGGCACAAGAACAGACATATATATCAATGGAATAGAAGAGAGGACCCAGAAATTCACCCAAACCACTATTTGCAATTAATATTTGACAAAGAAGGCATGTACATACAATGGGTTCAAGACAGTCTCTTCAACAAATGGTGTTGGGAAAATTGGAAAGATGCATGCAAAACAAAACAAAATGAAACTAGACCACAAACATGCTCCATACATGTAAATAAACTCAAAATGGATAAAGGATTTAAACATAAGATGGGAAACCGTAAAAATACTAGAGAAATCCGCTGGCAGCAAAATCTCTGACATATGCCAAAGGAATTTCTTCACTGATACTGCTCCTAGGGCAATGGAAACTAAAGAGAAAATAAACAAATGGTATTACATCAAAATAAAAATCGTTTTCACAGCAAACGAAACCATCAACAAAACAAGAAAGCCCTCTGCATGAAAGAACATATTTTCCAATGATATCAACGATAAGGGTTTAATCTACAAGATTTACAGAGAACTCATACAACTTCACAAAAAGAAGATAAACAACCCAATCAAAAAATGGGCAACTGATCTAAATAGGCACTTCTCAAAAGAAGACATGATACTTTGCATAGAAAACTCTAAAGACTCCATCAAAAAATTGTTAGACTTGATAAATGATGGAAGGTCAAGAGACATATGAAAATCTGCTCAAAGTCACTAATCATCACAGAGATGCAAATCAAAACAACAATGCGATACCATCTCACACCTGTCAGAATGGCTATCATCAACAAATCAACAAATGACAAGTGTTGGCGAGGATGTGGAGAAAAAGGATCTCTTTTGCACTGCTGCTGAGAATGCAGACTGGTGAAGCCACTGTGGAGAACAGCATGGAGTTTCCTCAAAAAATGAGAAATGGAACTACCATTTGACCCAGTGATCCAATTTCTAGAAATATATACCAAGAAACTAGAAACACCAGACTGAAAGGATATATGCACCCCCATGTTCATAGCAGCACAAATCACCATAGGTAAAATTTGGAAACAGCCTAAGTGCCCATCAGCAGATGAGTGGATTAAATACCTGTGTTACATCTACACAATGGAATACTACACTGCGGTAAAAAAGAAGAGCTCTTACCATTTTCAATAACATGGATGGAGATGGACAGCATTATGCTAAGTGATGTAAGCCACGCAGAAAAAAATAAATATGACATGATCTGACTCATTTGTGCAATATAATGAATGACATAGACTGATGAATAAGAACAGATCCAGAGACAGAAACATCAATCAGAATATCAATCTTCAGGGAAGTTGGGGGTCGGTGGGAGTAACGGGGAGAGATCAACAGAGGGACTTGTGTACATGCATATGAGCCTAATCAATGGACACAGACAACAGGGGGAGTGGTACATGAGTGGGGGATGGAGGGTAATGGGAGAATAAGGACACATGTAAAAAATAAAAATAAAAAAATATAAGGAAAAAAATAAAATATTACATCTAATTCATACTACTGGTCAATAACCTTAAGAGAAATTGTTTCATGTGAGAAAGATTTTTATTTATTTATTTTTTTTAAATATATTTTATTGATTTTTTTTTACAGAGAGGAAGGAGAGGGATAGAAAGTCAGAAACATAGATGAGAGAGAGACATCAATCAGCAGCCTCCTGCATGCCCCACACTGGAGATGTGCCCGCAAACAAGGTACATGCCCCCGACTGGAATCGAACCTGGGACCCTTCAATACGCAGGCCGACACTCTATCCACTGATCCAAACCAGTCTCGGCGTGACAAAGATTTTTAAATGAAACTCTCTGTAGCCTGAAAATTATTTTGGAAGGAAATAAGGAGAAGTTTCCTTCAAATGTCATAAGGATTGTAATTGAAAGTCAATATATTTGGCCTCTTGAACTAAAGTAAATTGTCTTTTTGCCTCCCTGACAAAATTTATATAAAGTTAAAAAAGAAATTGACAGCCAGTTAGAAATTGTATTGCCAGGGCCTAGAGCAAAGAATATCCTTGCATGATATTATTCTACAATGTCAGTATGATTCTTGATATCTCACAGCATATTGTACAATTACCCAAACAAAATTACAAACTAAGTCTTTGATTGTTTGGCAGCAATTTTAAAAAGGACATGAAAGGATTTAATCCCTTTCAGAAGTATTTAAGACCCTGGAAAGCACTCGAGCATTCTATACTGGCCCCTCTTTCCCTTTCTTGCCAAGGGGGACCCTCTTCTCACAATCCAATTTCCCTCAGCTGTTGCCTGATCTTTCTCTTCATGTTGAGGTTGAAGCCTGGAGGTGGCTGGTATAATGGATCTGTCTCTCGCTCAGTGGTGTGAGCTGGGCCCTCCCTGGAGAAGGAACCTGAGTTCCCCAAGAAATGTGATCTGTGCCCATCCCCAGGCAGGTGCTGGGCGTGGAGGCCATGGGGGCATGGGATACCATGGAGACAGAACTGAACCTCACAACACCCTGCTTGGCTCCAGAGGATGACTGGTTAGCTAGAGACGGGTAAGATTCCTCAGGGAAGGAACAACCTAAGACAGACACAGTCGCAGAGGGGTCATCAGGAGAGAACTTGGGGGTCAGTAGAGGTGGGGCACAGACTTTCATCCCCCAACCTTGCAGGGGCCTGAACCCTCACCCCTTCTGAGGGAGGTCTCCTGCTCCCATGGCTGCTTTGCTTCCCACACCCAGCACAGATGGGGACCTAGGTAACAGACAGAGATGTGGCCCAGCTCAGATCAGGACCCAGCTAACAGCCAGAAATTTGGCCAACAGCAGCTGCCCTATATCTAAATTAAGCCTAGCACTATGAATGCTCAGGGCCTACTCAGGTATGCAAATAATCCTTTCCACTAATATTTACAGGGTAATCTAAGATTGCAGTAGAGTATTAAATTTGACAAGTAAAAGAGTAATCAACCTTTCAGATTAAATTTAAATTGGCTAGTTGAAATAAGTGAATATTCAAGAAAATGTAATTGTATTGGACAAAAAGCTATTTCTAAAATATTAACTAAAATTCCTATTAGTACTTCATTTCATGGTCAAATTGCTTAACATGCAATGAACATAAAGCAGTCATATTTGTGTGCAAAAATTAAAATTTAAAGTTATCAAGATTGCATTAAAAATTTACAAAAGTCTCCATTAATCAAGAAAGGGGGGATAGTAGGATAATATCATTTAAGGAAAAATATCTGGTAAGTAAATTACATCTAGAAAATTTTACTTTAGAAAATTAAGTTTCATTTGTAATGCTAACAGCAAGACACCCATGAAAAACACACATGGTAACAAAATAAGCCATAAGAAAATCATTTTGGCAAAAATAAAAAGGACCCCAAGTCAATTTTATAGAAAAGATTCCTTTATTAACTTTTAGTCGAGAATATGTTTATATACTTTCAGAAAACAACTCCAAGACCAAGTGGACTCCTGCAACAGAGAGGAACTGACAGGTCTGCTTCAACCACAAAGAGAAGAGGAGAAACAGTCCAGAGATGGAAGATGCTGACGACGCCTTGCTATGCTAGCAGTCAGCAGCTGTGCATCCCTCCAGGATGCCTAGGACCAAACCAGAGAGGGTCAGACCGGCATTGCCACCATTTGTCCAGTATCCTGATACCATTGATGACATGTACACATAAGGAACTGTTTGACATTGAAACTGGGACTCAGAACTATTGGACATTGAAATTGGGACTCAAACATTTTTTGTTCTTATAGATTTATTTCTAGCCTGCAGAGGAAAGATGTTTTTAAAGAAAGGAATCAGGGGGGTAAAAAACAGATGCAGAGACAAAGAAGCAATGAACAGACTGTCATACTACAGTGGGAAGTCAGGGGAGGTTGGGGGAGTGAGAGCAGTAAGAGATCAACCGAAGGACCTGAATGCATGTATATAAGCATAATCAATGGATACAAGACACTGGTCGGGGGGCAGGTGAGGGCATGTACTGGGGGGGGGGTAGGGAAGGCTGAGAGGAGGTCAATGTGTGGGGGAGAGGAGATATATGTCCTACTATTTGTAATACTTTAAACAATAAAAACATAAAAATATAAAAAATAAAATCAGGATAAGAGTGAAAATTGTAGTATTATTGTTATTATTGTTTTATTATGATTTTTGTCACACTAGTCTTCATCCTAGACCTCCAGTGATGGGGAGCTTGCCAAATCCCAGGGCAGCTCATTTTTAACTTAGGATAGCATGATTATGAGGTTTCTATTCAATATAAAGCATTTCTGTCTCTCTGTATCTTCCATCCATTGGTTCTTATGCAGAAAAAAAAATCTCTTCCCTCTACTCCATGAAAGCCTGGCTTATTTTCCTATGGCTGCTGGAACAAAGTACTATAAACTGGATGGTTTAAAACAGGAGATATTTATTGTCTCACAGTTCTGGAGGCTATAAATCTGAAATCAATGTGGTGGTAGGGCTATGTTTCATTTGAAGGTTCTAAGGGAGAATCCTTCCTTACCTTTTGTTGCTTCTAAGGGCTCCTATCGCTTAGTTTGTGACAACATAATTCTAATCCATGCCCTTGTCTTCATATGGCAGTCTTCCCTCTTTGTCTGTGATCAAATTTCCCTTTTCTTTCTTTTTTTAAAATATATTTTATTGATTTTTTTACAGAGAGGAAGGAAGAAAGATAGAGAGTTAGAAACATCAATGAGAGAGAGACATTGATCAGCCGCCTCCTGCACACCTACTACTGGGGATGTGCCCACAACCAAGATACATGCCCTTGACTGGAATCAAACCCGGGACCTTTCAGTCAGCAGGCCAATACTCTATTTACTGAGCCAAACCGGTTTTGGCCAAATTTCCCTTTTCTTATAAGAATACCAGTCATATTGGATTAATGACCCACCTTATGCCAATATGACCTCATCTGAACTAATTGTATTTGCAAAGACAACATATTCAAATAAAGTCACATTCTGATGCTCCAGAGGTTAGGATTTCAACATATCTTTTGGAGGCACACAATTCAACCCATAACACAGCTTTCAAATATTTGAATTAAAGCCATTAAGTCCCTATCCTGGTTAAATCTTTTCTGTTCCTTCAGCTATTCCTGAGGTTTGGCTTTATATTTTTCAAACCACTGACATTTATTGAATAACCCAACTTAGCTCGCTGGTTGAAATATTGTTCAGGCATAGTTTGACCTGCAGAATAGACACAAATTATCTCCTCTCTGTTTCTATATTCTCTATTTCTATCAGTGCAACTTAAATTTAACTTAATAAATTTTCTCTCTCTCCAATCATTTAAGGCCAAGTTAGAAGTCCAATTTATCTTATTTTGTTTAATCTCTACCATTGCACTTAACACACTATGTATTAACTATTTGTCTTAAAAAAAAAACTAATAAGGGTGTTATAATTCAATTCAATTAGCCAACAGTGTGTTATGGCCACAAAATAATCAATTTATCAAACATTAGATTCTTGTTATGCTCCAGACATTGCACATGATGTGACAGATACAATTTTTAATAAAGCATAGTCCTCTGTAAGCTCATAGTCTAATGAGGGATACAAGCAAGTATAACAGACAAAAATATGGTTGGATAAGTGATGTGTTAGAGCCAAGTTCAGGCTGTTTTGAAAGCATGGAAGCGGGGCATCTAACCCAGTCCAGGATAGGGTGTTAGGTTAAGTAAAGACTTCTTTGAAGAAATGATGCTTGGGATGAGTTTGAGAGGAGATGAGTAGATAGCCAGGAAAAGAGTGGGAAGTACACAGTGGGGAAATGAGCTTCAAGCAAAAGCTTAGCATGAGAAAAGGAATAGAAGTGTCCAGAGAAATGCAAGGCTGCAAGCAGCTTGGTATTCATAAAACATTACCTGTGAGTGAGACATGAAGCTGGGAAATGAATCTGGCAAATTTAAGATTTGTATGGTCCTGACAAAGCTTGAACTCCATCTTGTATGAGATAGTATATTACATGATCATATTTTTTCAATAAAAACATAGTTTGGCTGGCTGCATGGAAAGTTGGATAGGGTTGAAACTGGAGGTAGGAAGGCCAGCTAAGACTTGGTTACAGCTATTAGTTATGCCATGAATTGAGAAATATTTGAGATGTAAAATCATCAAGATTGGATCAGAGTTTAGCTCTGAGGGGAGTACGAGAGAATAAAGAGACAGAATGACTAGCTGGTCTCTGGTGTAAGGACAACTGGATGATGCTATTGTTTGATACAGGGAACATAAGAAAATAGATTTGAAGAAGAGATTATGAGTTTTGTTTTTGGAGTTGTTAGATTTGAGGTACTCATGGGATTTTTCACCTTTGGGGCAAAATTCTGGCATGGAGATGCAAATTTTTATGTCATTAGAAAAAAGATAAATGGATATAATGAGAGTGAATGGAACCATTTTGAAGAATTTGTGTTTATTTTTTAAAATATGTTTTTATGGATTTCAGAGAGGAAGGGAGAGGGAGAGAGAGAAATAGAAACATCAGTGAAGAGAGAGAATAATTTATCAGCTGCCTCCTGCATGCCCCCTTCTGGGGATCGAACATGCAACTCAGAAATGTGCCCTGAAAAAAAAAATGGCGGCGGAGTAGACAGATGCGTCTGGAGCTTTGTCGCTGGGCAGAGGGAGAGAGAGCAGCTGAGAGTCGCGCGGGGTGTGTTTGTTGGCAAGTTAAGAGTCAGTTATCCTCCAGGAGAAGGCGGGGAACTGCTGGACGGGACTCTCCTGGCCAGGCAGCCCCACTGCCCCGGGGTCCACCGGGGCCACCAGCGCTAACACGGAGACCGAGCCATCTTGCAGAGGGAGGTGGATGTCTACGGAGGTCTGAAAGCTGTGGCTGATGGAGGCATCCATTGATCAGCTGGGGACCCAGGGACGCAGAACTCTGCCCTCCAATCGGCGCAGACACGCGGCGGAATCAGAGATCCACAAAGCAAATGGAAAGGTCAGATTTCGCCTGGGATAAGAGGGAGGTGGATGTCTGCGGAGGTCTGAAAGCTGCAGCTGACGGAGGCACCCACCGAGCAGCCGGGACCCAGAGCATGGCTTTCCAGGTGGCGTGGACAAGCGGGCAGCGGATTCAGAGATCCACCAGGCATGCAGAAGGGTCAGATTTTGCCTGGGACGGGGTGAGGTCTCCTACCCCCGCACAACAGAGACGCGCACACTGTGGGAACTGGGCTGCGGGAAAGCTGCCTCTGGAGAAGTCGAGGAAGGTGGGCAGGGTGTGATCCCTAAGTGTGAAGGAAAACTCTCTGAGCTGTTGACAGAGGGGAGCTCTGGAAAATGACTCATTTTTTTCTGTGGCAGAGGGACAGCCTGGGAGTTATTACAGTGTCCCAGCTTCAAAATCCCCACAAACTGGCTTTGAGAACCACAGAGTAGCAGGATCTGAGCACAGCCTAGAGAGGTCCTGTGCTTTGTCTCAGAGATCCATCCCGAAACACTGCCACCCAGTGGATGACGCACAAATTGACTCTCGCAAAACCACAAAAGAATAAAAAGATTAAAACACCAAGAGGGGAACACAGGGAATTGCAATACCTTCCCTACTGGGAAACAGGAGTGCCAAGCAGAATAATAGTGGAAGTGAAGGACCATTCTATTTTTTTCTTTTTTTTCTTTTTCCTAATTTTTTAAATTATTTTTCATTTTTACATATTTTAATTAAAAGACTATTTTTTTCTTTCCACCTCAATTGATTTTACTTTTTAATTATTACATTTTTGTTTTAAACTAGTATTATTAATTACTACTGGTACTTTATTTTTTTGGAAAAAAACAAGTGTCATTTTGTTTTCTCTTTATTTTATTTCGGGATTAGAGTTCTACATTCTATTTTCATCTTTCCTTTAGCATAATTTTACTCCAACTAAACTCTACCTTTATGCCAACACTTTCCTCCTAACTTTCCCCATTTTGTTGTCTTGTTTCTCTTTCCCTTTTCCAACTTTACATTCTCCCTATTCTTCCTCTTTACCTGGTTAAAATTTCACCCCACTTATACATCTAATTTCAAATCCCCTACTACAAGTCCACACAAACCTCTCTCTTCTTGTCTTCACTAGCCAAAAAGTTGTTTTTTCTCTGTGTCCTTTTGTTGCTATTTGCCTGAAAAGTGATTATATTGATTTTTTGAAAATTTTTAAGAGATTGTTTTAGTTTATTATACTTGTTTTATTTTGCTTTTTGCTTGCTTAGTTTTTTTCCTCTCTTTTCCCTCACCTCCCTCAATACCAGTTGCTATTTGCAGTTTGTATCAATCTCTAGGTACTGGTTGCTGGCCTTTATTGGGATTAGTGACTGTTCTATTGGAGTTGTCTCCAGACATCTATATTTTGTTCCCCTTTTCTCTCTTATACGCTTTCTTTTCTCTCTGACTTTTTTCTCTTCCTATTTTCTTCTCCTTCTTCTCCTTTTTATTTTCTTATTTTATTTTTTTTGTTTATCTTTTTTTTTCCGCTCTCCCATTTTGATTTTGGCATTTCTTTCTTTTCTTTTTGCCTCATTTTCCTGTTCTTCTTTCTCTATTTACCCCTAATTTGTCTTTCATTGGTGGTCACCTTATTTGTGATTATTAACATCTGGAATACATTTCTACTCAGTGCCTTGTGTGCTGTACCTGGTCGTGTTGTAGTTTGTGCCTTTCAATCAACATAAGAGAGAGAACTACATAACCAGACACCTGGAGAAGAAAGACTATAGGAAGAAAAAGAAACAGCCCACATAAGACAGAAAGGCAGGTTTCACCAGAAAAGGAAGTAAACAAAATAGAAGAAGAAATAAGCCTGCCAGAGAAAGAGTTCAGAGAAAAGATCATAAGGTGGGTGAAAAGAATGGAAGACAAAATCGACAATCTGAGTAAGAGCCAAGAGGAAATGAAGAAGACCCAAGAGGACATGAAGAAGCAGCAAGAAGAAATGCAGAAGAACCTATAGGAGGTGCAGAATAAAGAAGAAGAAATGAAAAATGACATCACTGCTAAAAAGAATTCAATAAAAAAGCATCAAAAGTAGACTAGAAGAAGCAGAGGACCGCATCAGTGAGCTAGAAGACATGGTAGGAAAAAATATCCAAGTACAGCAGCTTCTAGAAAAAATAAGTTAAAAAGCAAGAGGAGAGTCTAAGGGAACTTTGGGATGAAATGAAACAAAACAACATCCGCATAATTGGGGTTCCAGAAAGAGTGGAAACTGAACAAGGATTAGAGAATGTGTTTGAAGAAATAATGACAGAAAATTCCCCAATATAGGAAAGAAAAAACCCACACAAATCCAAGAAGCTCACAGAGCCCCAAGCAAAATGAACCCCAACAAACCGACACCAAGGCACATTATAATTAAATTGGCAAACACCAACGACAAAGTAAGAATCTTAAAAGCAGCCAGAGAGAAATAGAAAGTTACCTACAAAGGAACCCCTATAAGACTAGCTACTGATTTTTCAACAGAAACTCATCAGGCCAGTAGGGAATGGAATGAAATATACAAAGTCATGCAAAGGAAGGGTCTGAATCCAAGAACACTGTACCCTGCAAGACTCTCAATCAAAATTGAAGGTGAAATCAAAACTTCACAGACAAAAAACAACTAGGGGAATATATTAGCACCAAACCAGCAATGCAAGAAATGTTAAAGGGTCTGCTGTAATGAAAAGAAAGAGGAAGAGAAGAAGGAACTCGGGGGTAAGGACTAAAAATGGCAACAGATAAGTACTTATCAATAATAACTTTAAATGTAAACGGATTAAATAATCCAATCAAAAGACATAGGGTAACCGATTGTATAAGAAAACATGATCCATATATCTGTTGTCTGCAAGAAACCCACCTCAGGAAAAGAGATACACACAGATTGAGGGTGAAGGGATGGAACATGGTATTTCAGGCAAATGGAAATGAAAAACAAAAGCTGGGGTTGCAATACTTATATCTGACAAATTAGATGTCAAAGTGAAGGACATAATAAGAGATAAAGAAGGCCACTTCATAATACTAAAGGGAACAATCCGACAAGAAGAAATAACTCTGGTAAACATATATGCACCCAATATAGGAGCACCTAAATACATAAAAAAACTTCTGTAGGATATTAAAGGAGAGATTGACAGCAATACAATCATAGTAAGAGACTTTAATACCCCACTGTCGCCACTGGACAAATCCTCTAAACAAAAAATCATCAATGGGACATCAATCCTAAATGACTCACTAGACCAGATGGAATTAACTGACATCTTGAGAACATTTCACTCCCAAACCTTAGACTATACATTTTTCTCCAGTGCACATGGGTCATTTTCAAAGATAGATCATATGTTGGGTTATAAGAAAAGTGTCTTCAAATTCAAGAAGCTAGAAATCCTATCAAGCATTTTCTAAGACCACAGTGCCATAAAACTGGAAATCAAGTATAATAAAAACAATAGAAAGAAATCAAACACATGGAGATAAACAGCATGCTATTAAACAACGACTGGGTAACCAGAGAGATAAAGGAAGAAATAAAAAGCATCATGGCAACAAATGACAATGACAACATAACAATACAAAATTTATGGGACACAGTGAAAGCAGTCTTGAGAGGGAAGTTCATAGCCCTACAAGCCTACTGCAAAAAACAGGAAACAATGGTAATAAATTACCTAAACCTACAACTCAAAGAGCTAGAATAAGAGCAACAAAAAAAGCCCAGTGTACTCAGAGGGAAGGAAATAGTGAAGATCAGAGAGGAGATAAACAAATTGGAGAAACAATTCAAAAGATCAACACAACCAAGAGCTGGTTCTTCGATAGGATAAACAAGATTAATGGACCTCTAGCCAGGCTCACGAAGAAGCAAAAAGAGAAGACCCAAATAAACAAAATCAGAAATGAAAGAGGAGAAATAACAACAGACCCTGTTGAAATACAAAGGATTGTTAAAAATACTATGAAGAACTCTATTCCAACAAATTGGACAACCTGCAAGAAATGGACATTTTCCTAGAAAAATATAACCTCCGAAAACTCAATGAGGAGGAAGCCAAACATCTCAATAGTCCAATAACTATGGAAGAAATTGAAGCAGTAATCAAAAAGCTTCCAGCAAATAAAAGCCCAGGACCACATGGCTACACAGGAGAGTTTTACCAAACATTCAAGGAAGAATTAAAACCTATCCTCCTTAGACTATTCAAAAACATTCAAGAAGAAGGAACACTTCCAAACACCTTCTATGAAGCCAGCATCACCCTAATTCCAAAACCAGATAAAGACAACACAATGAAAGAGAATTATAGGCCAATATCTCTCATGAACATAGATGTCAAAATCCTCAACAAAATTCTAGCAAATCGGATTCAGCAGTACATCAGAAAGATCATACACCATGACCAAGCTGGATACATCCCAGGAATGCAGGGATGGTACAATATCCGCAAATCAATAAATGTGATACATCACATAAACAAATTGAGAGATAAAAATCACATAGTTATATCAATTGATGCAGAAAAAGCATTTGAAAAAATCCAACACCCCTTCTTGATAAAAACTCTCAGCAAAGTGGGAATAGAAGGATCATACCTGAACATCATAAAAACCACATATGATAAACCCACAGCTAACATCATACTCAATGGGCAAAAACTAAAATCATTTCCCCTAAGAACAGGAACAAGACAGGGATGCCCACTCTCACCGCTCCTGTTCAACATAGTACTGGAAGTATTAGCCATTGCAATTAGACAAGAAGAAGAAATAAAAGGCACCCAAATTGGAAAAGAAGAAGTAAAGCTGTCCTTATTTGCAGATGACATGATATTGTACATAAAAGACCTGAAGTATTCCATCAAAAAACTAATACACTGAATAAATGAATTTGGCAATGTAGCCTGTGCTTAGATCCTGCTTTCCCTGTGGCACTCAATACCAGTTTGTGGTTGTGGGCTGCCCCAGAGCTGGTTTTCCGACAGTTACTCCCTGCTCTGATCCCCAGGTTCCAGAAAAACTGCTTTTCCCTGCAGTCTCCCAGGGTGTCCCCAACTGGGTGATCCTATGTATTGGGCTTAGTAATCAGAAGCAAAGATCTGAAGAGGAAAAAGCACAAGTACTCGAACTCTGGAGCTGCACACAAGTCTGTGTAGTTCCCCTTCCCCTCTCATGTCCAAATAGCCAGCACACTTTTAAAACTCCCAGGCTGTCTTTCTGCATCAGATCTGTTTGCAGCTCTGAGGACACCCTTCCACATTCATGGATCACACCATCTCCAACAGCCACAGATTTCTCTAGATGCAGACTTCCCCCAGTCTTCCAGCTCCCGCAGTGTGTGCATTTTTCTGTCCTATCAGGACCAGAAACTTCACCTTATCCCAGACAAAATCTGATCTTTCTGTGCTGGAGTGTAGAGCTACTCTGAATCTACGTGTTTGCGCCAATTGGGGTTTTTAGCTGTTCAGTGGGTTCTGTAGTTGTAGATTTTCAGACTTCCAATAAAATCCACTTTTCCCTTCAAGATGGCACGATTTCTGCATCCAAGCTTTTGTCTCTGGGAGGGAACTCAGCAGCAGTGGGGGCTGCCCAGTCAGGGGATCCGCATCCAGCAGTCCCCCACATTCTTCTATAATATAGCTGTCTCTGAACAAACACACCCTGTATGACCCTGAGCTATACTTTTTGTCTGCTCTGGGACAATGCTTGGGACACATCTGTCTATTCTGCCTTTTTTTTCAGACTTTAGTGGTTTTAAGTAATAAGGCTTTGTGGGTTGTTTGCGATTGTAACCTAACCTAACCTATGTTATATAACAATAGACAAATTAAGTAAAATATTGTAAATTACATTATGAAGGAGAGATGTGCCAATGTGAGTGTATATGAGCTAAATCTTTATCTGTGAAAGTAGGAAGTCAATACTTGATATTTAAAATGAAAATAAATAGTACAAAATGTCATGTTATTTAGAAATTTAGAGGAAACTATGAAGAAAGAAAAAGATACTGCTAACAAAATTAAAAGTTATTGCCCAGGGAATAAGTCTAGCAACAGGTGGGCCAGGAAGATTTTGGCTTTACTTACAAACTCTCCTGAAATTGTTTATGTTTATAAGTAATGTGCTTGTATTCCTTTGATATACACTTTTAAATTTCTGTTTAATTGCCTTTATTTTATGCAAACTCTAAAAAAAAATAATCATTTTTGGGTCCTGGGAACAATGTCATTAAATCCCACTGACATCTTTCTGGAAGTGAATTTGTGCTTTGGTTGACTCAGATCTTACATACCTAATTTATTCCTGAATAACATTTTACTTTTGACAACCTGATGGTCAAACTAGTCATCTGATAGCCAACTTCAAAATTATAAGAACAAAAGAATGTTTGTATTTATGCCATTTATTAACTTTTTTAGAGAGAAAATACATCAAAAGGGTTTCTGGTGAGAAAATAAAGTAATTAAAAATTGTTGGGAGATGATGAGGTATTTGCTCACTTGGATGTTCTTTAAAATAACTTTGGAGGGTTTAGAGCTGCAAGTTTTTCACTAGGGAGTTTCTCTCTAATCATGGGCCTGAGCTTCTTTTTCAATGTCTCCCTACCAGCATTGAAGTCTTCACAACACTCATACTATGCCCTCTCTAAAGCCTACATCCCACTCTGTTTGGATGATATGGTCATCTAAGTTGGTCCCATTTAGGAACCATATGGCATTTTCAGCATCAGCTCTGTTGTAGTATTCTACAAAACAGAAACCACATAGTGTTTTTTTAACTTATCCTAGCTCATAAATATATTTCTGATATCACCACATTTACTAAAGAGCTCAAATATTTCCTCCTCAGATGTATAAATGGAAAGATTCCCCACATATAGAGTGCAACTTTCCTTCAGTAATTTTTCATGCTCTCTGTTATGAGCACTGAAATGCTGGCTCCGGTCCTTGCTCAGCTCCAGATAGAAGTCGCTTTACAGAATCTTCAGGTCTTTGGACATGGTGCTCAGCAAGCCCTGTGAGGGCAGCAGGTAGTGATCCAGCTTGGCAGCAGTGACACCAACCAAACTCTAGATTTAATTTTTTAAAAGACTAAAGTTACAAGGAGGGAAAAAGAAATAAAAACCTGTGGATACTTAATGGATTTGTGCCAAGATGCATACACACCTCAGCTCTTGACCAAAAGAATCATGTCAAGTAAAACCCCGAATGGAAAGTGTCAGGTCCCAAGAACATGGCCATAAAATCCGACTTTGCAAATCTTCCTGAAAGGTAAGTTATGCTGTCTTTGGTTGACTCAGATCTTACATACCTAATCTATTACCCAATAATATATTTAACAAGAGTATAGTGTTGGAAAATATGGCATAAAACAATAAAAATTGATCAAATTTTCATAGATAATGAGTACTACTATCATTTCTAATCAAGAATAGACATCAGATAGGTCACATATATAATCAGGGTCAAAGTACAAATACAGTTATGACATACTCTCTCACAATTTAAAGTAAATACGTTATTCAAGTTTATAATATACTATATATATTACCAAATATACCAATCCTACATAATAAAAGGTAATACGCTAATAGACCGAATGGCAGAACAACCAAACAACCAAACAACCAGTCATGTGCTGACCACCTGGGGGTGTATGCAGAACATGGTGGGCGTTGGCAGCAGCGGGGCAGTGGAGAAGCTACACTAAGGTAAGATGCTGGTTGCTGTCATTGGGGCAAGCCTCTGGTGATTACTGAAAATTCTTTGCTCCTATGCACCACAGTCCCTCCCAGTATTCACACCTGCTGCTGACCCCGATGGCCCCTCAGGGCTTCTCCACCTCCCCCTGCTTCTGAGGGGTCATTGGGGCAGCAGCTGCCACTCACCTCCACTGAGGGCATCAGCCCTGCTTGTACCTGCTGCTGGTGCCAGCCGCAATCACTCTGTGCTGTCAGTGTGTGGGAGCAGGGCTGCCAGCAGACAGAGGACCGGAGGCCACAGCAGGAGGAGCCAGGCAAGGGTCCAGAGGATGGGCTGAGATAACGCTTATGCCCACTGCAGGCTTGCAACCCACAGTTCCTTTCAAGGTGCACAAATTCGTGCACTGGGACCATAGTAGCTCTGTAAAAATGAAAACTCTCTAGTATCATAATTTTTATCTAAATTAAGATTAAATTTTATTAACAATAATTTGACTTGTCATATTAGACTTTAGAATGATTCTTATTTAAGTACTTGAATATTCTAAGCCTGTTTTTAAAAACATTCCCAGAGAATTTTTACTAATGCCCTTTTCTTTCTTCACTAAATGTTCTTATTATGGTCAGAGGCATTACAAATAATTAAATTGGTTTTAGCTACACTTTTAAAAAATGGCATTAATTCCTGCCCCCTATTTTGTAATGATTCCCAAATTTTAGTGTGAAGGGAAAATCTGCAGAACCAGAAAAAATGCATGTTCTTTCAGATCACCCTTAAAAGATTCTAACTCAGTAGATTTAGAGCAAGACCAAAGAACTTACATTTAAATTTTAACCTGAACCCCTCAGTGCTCCAGATGAAAGTTTTCCAAGGACCACACTTGGAGATTTCTCTTAAACATTTAATGAGCTCTTTTCATTTGTCAGGCACTATACTATGAGCATATTAATGAAAAAGACACAGTGGAAGTAAAATTTTCAGAAAGCATGGTATAAGGGGAGAAGGGAACTCATATTTTCTGGGGATCTACTTCATGGTGTACACTGTGTGCATTTTCTACTATATCTTACAGGAGGAGAAGCAATGACTCAACTTGGAGAAATTAGAGAATATTTCCAGGCAGGGGCTGCATGCACCAGGTGCAAACAATAGTGCTGTACAATTCATAGCAATGAAATGGGGGGTCCTGCCTTTTTAGATGTTACTTGAAGAGTAGTGACATCTGCCCAGTACCCTAAAATCATCTTCCTGACAGCCTGTAAATTATGTCTGAAAGTCTGCCACTGGAAACTCATATTTTTAATAATTGACAAATTGCCCCATTAAAAAATAAATGTCCTTCCCATACTTACTAGATCGGAAGATCAGAGAATATGATAGCTATAGTGGATTTCATTTAATTCAGGTGTTGGATAATGTTCCCCATAATTTCCTTGTAGATGAGTTGGCAAATATAGGGTGTATGTTTCAGCTGTGTGTTGAGATGAATTTAGAACTACCCAAAACAACAAACCATTTGGTGTCAAACTATAAAACTAGCAGTGAGCCAAAATGTTTTATTCTTAGTTGCGTCTTGTTCAGCTCCTTTATAATTTGGCTATGAACAATAGCTTTTAAACTAGTCAAAGCAGCCCAAAGCTAGAATGGGTTGCCTTCAGGTACAATAAGCACTGGGATACCCCTGGAATACCCCTTGCCTGGTAGTAAAATAGTGGAGAGGCTCTCTTTAATCAGTGTAATGTTAGGAATCAAGGATGAATTTTGAAGTCAAAAGACCTTAGTTTAAGCTTCACCACTTACTTGCAATGTGACCCTGGGCAAAGTGCTTAACCATACTGATTTCAATACCTATTCTAAATCTAATTTTTAAAGCTGAATAAAGGTTTGGTTGGAAGACCAGGGCTCATTCTAGGCAGAGAGGACAGTGTGTACAAAGGTATGGAGGCTTGATGGAGTATGTTCAGTTTGATATTATTTAAGCAAGAGGATGAGGAAAAGATAATAGGAGATAAGACCTGAAGGGTAAGCAGGGCCAGGTTCTGAAGGGCCCTTGTAAGGCATATAGAGAAGCCTGGACTCAACCAGTAAGCAGTGGGGAGATAGTGCTTGCATATAGGAGTGATGTGATCTGATTTGCATTACAGAAAAATTCTAGCACAATTGCAAAGAACAAATTAAAAAGGAGTAGGTCTAGAGGCAGGGAGACCACTTAGGAAGCTATTTAGCCTTAGCCAGTTTTGCTCAGTGGATAGAGTGTCAGCCTGCCAGACTGAAGGGACCCAGGTTTGATTCCAGTCAAGGGCACATGCCTAGGTTGTGGGATCAACCCCCGCAGAGAGCATGCAGGAGGCAGCCAACCAATGATTCTCTCTCATTGATGTTTCTCTCTCTTCTTCTCCCTTCCTCTCTGAAATTATATAGATGTAAATTATATATATAAGTTATATATATAATTTACATCTATATAATTTACACACACACACACACACACACACACACACACACACACACACACACATATATATATACAGTGGTACCTTGAGATACGAGTTTAATTCATTCCATAACCTTGAGGCGTGAGAAACTATGAGACGCTCCAGTCGCGGTAAACTGGTAGGTCGTGTGCAGCTGGCTGATCCGCGCGATTACTCCTATTTCAAAGGTTGCTCGTATTTCAAAGCAAAAATCACTCGCTCGATGGCTCGTATCTCAAAAATCTCGTATGTTAGGGCACTCATATCTCGAGGTACCACTGTACATACACACTATTTAAAGAAAGATTTAAAATGGTGGCAGAGCAGAAACCAGTTTGGCTCAGTGGATAGAGCATTGGTCTGTGGACTGAGAGGTCTCAGGTTCGATTCCGGTCAAGGGCATGTACCTTGGTTGCGGGCACATCCCCAGTAGGGGGTATGCAAGAGGCAGCTGATGGATGTCTCTCTCTCATCAATGTTTCTAATTCTCTATCCCTCTCCCTTCCTCTCTATACAAAATCAAAATAAATAAATAAATAAATAAATAAATAAATAAATAAAATGGTGGCAGAGTAGGAGGATAATGCATGGATATGCTCCCAGGAGCAAGATGGAATTACAACTGAAATATGGAAAGGCTTCCTGAATAATCAAAGGAAAACTCACAGGAGAGAACCCTGATACCCAAGGACTGAAGGTGGAGACTGGTAGGAGGGGCAGAGGTGCAAAAGGGCTGACTGGGCACCCGCAGACAGCAACTAAAGTCCCAGAGAGATATCTCAGCTGTGGGGGGTGCCACTGAGAACTCTGGGATCTAATTCCAAAGCTAGGCTCCCCAGCAGAGAACAGCAAATGGAGGAGGGTACCTACATAACATCTAGCTGGGAAAAACAGTGAGGTGCTGTCTGCCAGGGAATGGCAGCTGGAACTTCAGGCACACTCAAAGGATGAATGCACAAAAATTCCCTGTGGAGCCACCCACCTTGTGCTCTGGCAGAAGGAGGATGAAATGGACTGGAGCTGTGAGAGCATAACCCAGGATTGGGGACTCAGGAGATAGAGTTCAGAAGGTAGACACCCCAAGTTTCCTGAGCTGAGTCATTCTCTCACACAGCAGAATACATCTTTCCCACACAGACATTTGCCTTGCTTGTGCAGAAGACAGTTGACACACCCTGTTGGAAAACACCTTGCCCTGAGGCCACTTAAGAGACTAAAGGTAACAATTAAAATAAATAAATAAATAAATAAATAAATAAATAAATAAATAAATAAATATAACCATTAGCCTCCAGGCAGAAGCACCTGCCCACTCTGTTGAAAAATCTCTCCCCACATCTGAGAATAATTATCTGGGGCAATTCAAGTTGGAATCCTCTTAGTCTGTTGACAGAGGTGGTTTCTGGAGGCTTTGAGTCTCAGCCTGATACAATTAGTAACAAACAGCCTTTAACACTGTCCTGCACTAGAGATTGAGAGCTATAGAGGATCTACCCAAAACATAGGCAACCAAAATGAGGAAACAAAGAAACAACTCCCAAATGAAAGTGTAGTGAATTCTCCAGAAGAAGAGATAAATGAAACAGAGATAAGAAATTTATCTGAAACAGAGTTCAGAGTAATGCCATTAAAAATGCTCAAGAGTATGAAAAAAGATATAGTAACTATGAAAAAAGAACAATCTAAGATAAGGAATAACATAACACAAATAAAGAATACATTGGAAGGAATATTTAGCAGATTAGGGGAAGCTGAGGATCAAATCAGTGAATTAGAAGACAAAGTTTAAAATATCAATTAGAGAACCAAAAAAATAATAATAATTTAAAAACAGGAGGACAGCTTAAGGGAGTTGTGGTACAATGTGAAATGTGCAGAAAGGGAGAAAAGAATAAAAAATGTTTGAAGAAAAAAATGGTAGAAAACTTCCCTAACCTGGTAAAGGAAAATGTCACACAAGTTTAGAAGGCACAGAGAGCCCCAAATAAGAAGAACCCAAACAAGTCCACACCCAGACACAACATAATTAAATTCCAAAAATTAAAGACAAAGAGAGAATCTTAAAAGCAGAAATAGAAAATAAAACTGTTACCTACAAGGGAGTTCCCATAAGGCTGACACCTGATTTCTCATCAGAAACTCTACAGGCCAGAAGGGAATGGCATGAAGTACTTAAGGTAATGGAAAGCAAGGATCTGAGACCAAGATTACTATATCCAGCAAGGCTATCAATAAAAATAGACAGTCAAATAAAGAGCTTCCCAGACAAAAATAAATAAATAAATAAATAAATAAATAAATAAATAAATAAATAAAGGCTAAAGGAGTTCATCAACACCAAGTCAGCATTACAAGAAATGCTAAAAGGGATTGCTATAAGAGAATGCTGAGAAGCAGAGAGATCTAGCCATATAGAATTAAAATGGCTATAAATAAGTACCTCTCAGTAATAACCCTAAATGTAAATGGATTAAATGCCCCAATCAAAAGGTATAGGGTAGCTAATGGATACAAAAACATGACCCAAGTATATGCTGTCTACAAGAGACCCACCTCAAAACAAAAGACACACACAGGATGAAAGTGAAGAGATGGAAAAAAATTCCATGCAAATGGAAAAAGAAAAAAAAAGCTGGAGTAGCAATCAGTACTCATATTCCACAAAAAAGACTTTAAAAGCAACATGCTAAGTGAAATAAACCAGTCGGAGAAAGATAAATATCATATGATCTCACTCATTTGTGGAATATAATGAACAACATAAACTGATGGACAAAAATAGAGCCAGAGAGGGGAAAATATACTAGAATGTAGTAGAAGTAATCCTGTTATTTTCAAATTTTTAATATTTCCTACAACTTTTGTGATATGATACTATGTTAGTACAGTTTTGATAATATTATAATATTTAGAATTCATTTATTCTTAAAATATTAATGTTTATATATGCAAGATCATTTTCTTGAATAATTGGTGTTTATTGCATTAACACTATCATATTTAAAATCATTTTCTTCAGATATTAATGTTTATTGCATATAACATTATTATATTTAAGATCATTTTTCTTGAAATATTAAGGTTTATTGCACGTAACTTTATTATATTTAAAATCATTTTTCTTGAAATAAAAAAAACTGAAAAAAGAAGCTATTTAAAAAGCTTTTAAAAAGACATGATGAAGGCTCCGAACTAATGTATTATAGGAACACAAAGAAAAGACATATATATCTAAGAAGACAGACTTAACAGGTCTGGGTGATTGGTTGAACAAAGAGTCTAGGATGAGTCCCAAGTTTCAGACCTGGACAATTATGTGGATAGAGGTCTGAGTCACCAGAAATGGAGATTTTGACGTGGATAGAGGAGGAGTGGAAGAATTGAATAACAAAGATGTATTTATGACATGCTGAGTTTCTTTTTGAAGTACCTGTGAGACATACCATGTCCCATGTGTTTAGTTGCAATTGAGTATTCAGGTTTGGAGCTCAGAAGAGAAGTCTGAGGATATAGATATAGATTAGAGAGTCAGCAGAACAACAAATAAAACCATGGAAATAGGACGATTTAGGGGAAAGGCATAGAATGAGACAAATTCTGGGAAAGACCAGCATTTAAGGTGTATCAGAGGAAAATACACAAAGGAACATAATAAGAAGTACCAGAGAGGAAGGAAAAGAACCAGGAGGGGAGCAGCATCACCAAAGCCAAGGAGCGGGCACTTTCAAAAGAGTCATGAAAAGCCCTAGCCAGTTTGGCCAGTGGATAGAGCGTCAGCCTTTGGACTGAAGGGTCCCAGGTTGGATTCTGGTCAAGGGCATGCACCTTGATTGTAGGTAACATCCCCCCAGGGGGTGTACAGGAGGCAGCTGATCAATGTTTCTCTCTCATCATCAATGTTTCTAACTCTCTATCTCTCTCCCTTCCTCTCTGTAAAAAATTATATATATATATATGAGAGGCATGCCCCCTCAACTGCCCTCTCCTGCAGGTCTGCCCCCGCCCAAAAATAAAAGAGAGCCATGAAGATAGAAGTAGAATAAGAGTAATCAGTTATGTTAAATGCAGCAGAGAAAGGTCCGGTAAAAAAAAAAAAAAAAGATTTAAATGTGTTAGTTGGATTGGCAATCAGGATGTCACTGGCTTCCTTAACAAGAGCAGTAACAGTGGTACTCTGGTGTCATAAAAGCTTACTGGGGTGGGATGGAGCTTAGTTTTGACTATGCCAGGAGAACTTCTGTGTTGGATTCAGCCTTAAGATTCCAGACTTGCAAAACCGAAAAAGCCTCTCTGTTGAGCTTGGGATGGGTGGAGTCTCAGGGCTTAAGAGACCTCCTTGCCTTCCAGTCAGCCCCACCCTCCATGGCCCCTGAGTCTCACATGACTGGGTAATGGCTGGAGCTGTCCCTGTGCACGCACACTCTCTCTCACAGTGCCTCTAGACTGCTGCCCCTCCAGCTCCCCTGCACTCCGGGACCATATGAGTCTGGGTCCCCAGGATTTCGCCCGAAACCAGGGTTTAGTGGAGTTAGAAGTGATGCAGTTGGGAGGGTCTGTCTCCCGCCCACTCGTGAAAGCCAGCGGCACAATCAGCAGTCGGTCCTCTGCATGCAGTGCCATGCGCACCACCAGTCCTCTGATCTTTTGCGACTCCCATAAATTTCCGTGCACTTCTCCCATTTCACAGTCCAAACTCCCCCCGTATGAGTTTCGGCTGGATCTGGGGTTTAGTGTCCTAGGATTGGGAGTCTCCGTTTCCCTCCTGCCAGAGAAAGCCAGCCAGGTTCTCAGGCATCCGCTCTCTGCATGCACGCGTCTCTGTACCTCAGCTTTTTGCAGCTCCTCTGGATCTCTGTGAGCCCCTCTCTTTCCTTCTAGTTGTAGAATTTCCACTTAGCCAACTTTCCTGTGGTTTTGGATGATGTCCGTTCTGTCTTTTAGTTGTAGTTTTGAAATTGTTGTGCGAGGCAGCAGTGTAGGTGTTTACCTATGCCACCATCTTGGATTCTCCCTGGAGCTTAGTTTTGAATGGTGGTCTGAGAAATTGGAGACATTAACCCTAGACTACTCTTTTGAATAACTTCCTTGATAATGGAAGAAAACAAATAGGGTGAGCACCAGTTAGGGGTAGAACCAGGAGAGTTTTCTTTCTTTTTTTTTAATTGGAGAAAATTGAGCATACTAAATGAAAGAGTGGTTGAAGATACAGATAAAAGAGAGAATAACTAATGAAGAAAGGTTCCCAAGGAGGTGGGAGACAATGAGCTCCAAAACATAAGTAAATGAATTAGCTTTATGCCTACTCATGCAAGATAAAAAGAAAGGTGGTTGGGACATGTAGGGACACAGCTCTGTGACAGATGGGGTGAGGGCAAGAAAATGAATGTTAGCATCTGATGGCCTAGATTTGCATAATGAAATAAGAGGTGAGGTCGTCTGCTGAGAATAAAGTGAAACATGGGAATAGGTTGGTGAAGTGGAGTGGAGATGAAAAGGACTGAAAGGATGACACTTGTAGATGGGTCATTTACAAGGACATTAAAATTAGTCTGGATGGTAGCTAGAGTTGGAGAGACTGTAAAGGAAGTGCGTAGGTCCTCAATAAGTGAGAGACCTGGAGGAAAGTAGATGGAAGAAGGTGGCTGTACCATCTCCTGGTCCCCTGGGGTAAGAGAACCTCTATCACTGAACCTTTGGAGAAGTTGCTTAGTAAATATTAAGTATCTGACCCAATGTGCATGCTGGATAAATGTGAAGAATTAACTCAATCTTTAAGGCAATACTATTGTAAAAATGCATTAGGAGATCACAGGAAGGAACAGTCTTAATGGACTCAGGGTTAATAAAACTGCACATGGAACAGTTATGCCCAATTCTAAGGACATTATTTTAAAGTGAAATTTACAAACTGTAGTGCATCTAGATAAGGCTCAAGAAACTACCAAGTACTTATTAAGAACTGGGCATGTTTGATTTAGCAAAGAGATGGTTAAAAGAGGATATGACAGCTGTCATGAAACATTTGAAGGGTTATCTTTTCCCCATATGATAAAAATTAGATTAATGGATAGAAGTTACAAAAAGAAGATTGCAAGTGTTTTTCAGCACAGATTTTTATTTATCCACTGATGAAATGTGCACCTATCTAATGTATTTAAGTGGAGGCTGGATGAACATTTACCTGTGAAGGGAGTTAGAAAGGCCACAGAGAGAGAAAAAATGGAAAAGCAATTGAGTCATTGTGGACTACAGATCATCAAGTTGATTTATAGATACTGTGAGAACTATTTCCTACTTTTAAAAGTAGAGCTTGGCTAGAAGGCCCTGACTCTTGTTATTGGGTGAAGAATGAGTCAGAGAATCTAAAAATAGAAGAAAAGCTTTAATGGTTCAAAATGATCACAATCAAAATCTTAAGGAGAGGAAGAAAAGAAGGTAGCATTATAAAGCAAGTAACCTTTCAGGAAAAAATTTTTACTGGCCTTCTGGAATTGGTGGAAGGACTCTGCCAATGGCTGCCTTAAACTAATCCTTGGTATTATTTCAACTATGCAGAAAAAATAAGGATCTGGTCTCTAAAATGCCAGGATTTTTCCTGCTCCAGATGAAGGCAGTAGCTCTAAGAAAGGAAATTAAAAAGAGTCCAGATGGCTTGGCTCAGTGGTTGAACATTGAACCTATGAACCAAGGGGTCACCGGTTCAATTCCCAGTCAGAGCACATGGCTGGGTTGTGGGCATGATCATCTGTGGGGGTTGTGCAGGAGGTAGCCAATCAATGATTCTGTCCTCATTGATATTTCCATCTCTCCCACTCCCTTCATTTCTGACATCAATAATATATATATATATATTTTTTTTAAACAAAGAGTTAGGACATCAGTGTTATATGTCATAAGAATATTCCTAGTGGTAGAAAGAGAGAGCTGAAAACAGCTGTTGAGACCTAGAATCCGGTGACCAGAGATTTAGTTTGTGCCAAGAGTAACTAATTCCTGATTGAGATTGCTTAGAGATCAGAATTGTAGAAGATGCTCATATGCCTTTAAAACCTATATTTAAAAGTGCAGCTGAGCAAAAGTTGAAACAGATAGGCAGAACCAACACAGAGGCAATGGCCTAGGGACAGCCTACAGGAGAAAAGAGAATATTTGGTGACTATTTAGTGTAACAGATTATCTTGATTAAATTAGAAATGGGGTATTAATGATACTTACATTTTTTTTTGTCTATTTGTTATTTGCACCATATCGCCTTGCTATTCAAAACATCAGCCATGAATCAACAGGACCAACATCCCCTGAAAGCTTATTAGGAATGCAGACTCTCAGACCCCTCTCCAGACCTGCTGAGTAATAGTTTGCATTTTTACAAGCATCTGGTGATTTGTATGCACAGTACAGTTAAGAAGCACTGCTGTACATGGTTTCTTCATTGAACTTTTGCCTAGCAAAACTGTTTGTTCCTCCTTCCTTTTCTCCCTCCCTCTAGTGCTCTTGATTTCTCCGATCTTTGTTTCATTTGTGAAATAATAAACAATTCTAATCATGGCCGATAGTCCTAGGAATAGTTCTCAGTAATCTCTGATAAGGAAAAGAGTGGCTGGGTACATATTGTAAAGCAAGGGTTTGGCAAGTGGGAAAACACTGACTCCATTTCCAATTGTACTACCAGAATACAACTTTCATCAAGCTCATTAACTTTCTGAGCTTCACTCTCCTCATCTGTAAAATAAAGGTTATTATAGTATTTACCTCATAGTGCTGTTGTGAGGATGAAATATGAATCAGGTATATAAACTGCACAGTGCCCAACACAGAGTAAGTGTTCAGTATATAGTAGTTATTATTAATGAAAGCCATAAGTTTTGAAGTAAGCCAGAAAAAATAAAAAACTAGTACTACAGCTCTCTTTAGCTTTCCAAAGTCCACAAAATTCCTTGAGATCCTGCATGACAGTCTCATCTACCTCATCCAATTCTGCCTCCTTGATTCCAGGGCCAGCCAACAGTCAAGCTAAAGCATTTCTTATTCCATTGACCCATCTTCTGATTTTTGCTTAATTAGTAAGATTTCTACTTTTTCATTGCAAATGAGCCACAGTTATAGTACATTAAAGCTAAAAAAAAAAAAAAAGAGAGAGAGAGAGAGAGAGAATCTTTTGTGGGCTGGCCTGAAAATATAACAACCATTTATAATAATTTTTCTTCTGTGGAAAAATGCATGTCACCCTCCAAACAATTGACTTCAGAATGAACTTTGAGATCTCACCCTGTGTACAAGTTGGAGGCTGCCTGATGTCAATATATTGGAGTGCTGACAAAGGGCTAGATAAGCCAAGTTCAGAATTCCAGAGGTGATAGAAAGGTGAATAAGAATGCTAGTGGGACCCCTGAAAAGGTACATGGGCATTCTTTAATTATTGTCAGCTGAACCCAGTGGCATCGGCAAAGCCACACCCTGTGAACACGCCTTGCCAAAAGGGCAGGGGTGTTGTCAGCTTGACCTTCATTTCAGCCCATGGTGTAGGGAAGTGGGTTTTGATATCTAAATCCAGCCTAACACCAGAAATGCTCAAGGCCTACTCAAGAATGCAAATAATCTCTTTTGTCTTGACCTTTTGGTGAAACTTCCTGGTATTTGGGAGTATAAAATAAACATGCTGCATCAGCTCTTGGTCACTGTCTCTCCATCAGAAGAGGGCAGTGGTCCACCCAGCCCCAGCTTTTCTTTCTATCTCTGTATATTGTCTCTTTCTTTTATTTCTCAATCCCCAGCTGTGTCTACTCAGGAATTGGGCCCTCTCTCTAGCTGTGCTGGATGTGGAAAAGAGAAAATAGTTACATCTGGCGCCCATGTAGTCTGGCTGAATACAGAGGCAAGAAGTGAGGGGGTCGCTCCAAGAAGTGTGTGCACCACAGAATAAAGTAAGGAGTGGATTGCTATAAGTTGTATTAGCTGGGTGTAAAACATGGGTAATTCTCAAATGTTTAAAACTATGCTCAAAGCTCAAGGATGCTCTATTAAGCATAGTCAGATTCTTGATTTCTTAAGTTTTGTTGATGAAATGTAGGAAAATGTCAGAAAGCAGTTGTGTGACCAATACACAGCAGAAGATAGAGATTTCTTTCCTGTTGTAATTGGTGATGGCCTTGATCCAGCACAGGAGTGTTTAATATGATCTAAGTGGGATGTAGCCACGGCTTTACAGCCTACAGTGGAGGGGTGCTGAATCTCTAAGAATACCACCTCCCCCCTCTGCACCTCCTCTGACTCCACAGGTCACTCCTTCGACCGCAGTGAAAAGCCCACCTGATAGAGATTTATCTCATAATTATGAGCAGGAGCTAGAGTTTGAAGTAAAGCAAGACTGTGTGCAGGATAACAAAGGTTTTCCTCACAGCTGCCCAGCCTTTATGGCTGGATGCTGGTACTTGGCCAAAAGTGACTTCATATTTCATTTTTTAAAATTTAATAAATCTTTATTGTTCAGATTTTTACAATTGTTCCTCTCCCCCCCCCTCATAACTCCCCTCCACCTGGCTCCCACCCCTCCCTCTGCCCTTACCTCCTCCCCATTGTCCTCATCAATAGGTATATGATTTTTGTCAGGTCTCTACGTGCAACCCCCTCACCTCTTTCCCCCTGAGAATTTTCAGTCCACTCCCTTTCTATGCCCTTGATTCTATTATATTCACCAGTTTATTCTCTTCATCAGATTTTTAATTCACTTGATTTTTAGATTCACTTGTTGATAGGTATGTATTTTTTCGTTCATAATTTTTTTTATCTTTTACCTTTTTCTTCTTCCTCTTCTTAGAGTACCTTTCAGCATTTCATATAATACTGGTTTGATGTTGATGAACTCCTTTAGCTTTTTCTTATCTGTGAAGCTCTTTATCTGACCTTCAATTCTGAATTATAGCTTTGCTGGGTAATCTTGGTTGTAGGTTCTTGCTATTCATCACTTTGAATATTTCTTGCCACTCCCGTCTGGCCTGCATCGTTTCTGTTGAGAAATCAGCTGACAATCGTATGGCTGCTCCCTTGTAGATAATCAACTGTTTTTCTCTTGCTGCTTTTAATATTCTTTCTCTTTTGCTCTTGGTATTTTAATTATGATGTATCTTGGTGTGGTCCTCTTTGGATTCCTTTTGTTTGAGGTTCTGTGTGCTTCCTGAACTTGTAAGTCTATTTCTTTTACCAGATGTGGGAAGTTTTTAGTCATCCTTTCTTTAAGTAGGTTTTCAGTATCTTGCTCTCTCTCTTCTTCTGGCACCCCCACAATTCTGATGTTGGTATGCTTGAAACTGTCCCAGAGGCTCCTTACATTATCTTCATGTTTTTGGATTCTTTTTTCTTCTTGCTTTTCCAGTTGAGTGTTTTCTGCTTCTTTATATTTCAAATTTTTTACTTCATTCTTTTAATCCTCTAGTCTGCTGTTAGGTGTTTATATATGTTTTATTTCAGTCAGTATATGTTTAATTTCTAGTTTTTCCTTTTTAATCTCCTCTGGTATCTCACTAAATTTATCCATCTTTTCTAGGAAATTCTTAAAAAACCTTAAAACCGTGGTTTTGAACTCTGTATCCAGTCATTTGCTTTCCTCCATTTCTTTCATTTGTGATCTGTTCCTTTGTCTCCACTTTTTTGCTTCTTTCCTGAGTTGGTAGAGTAGCTTTGTGTGCTAGTTGTCCTATATGGCCCAGTAGCTCTGCCTCCCCAGTTACCTGAGGTGCACTCTCTTAGTGCACCCCTTTGTGGATTGTGTGTACAGTCTTATTGTAGTTAAGTCTTGATTGCTATTGGTATCACTGGGGGGAATTGACCTCCAATCCAATTGGTTGTGAGGATCAGCTGTGTCCACACTGGGAGAACTTCTGTGCTGGAGTCAGCCTTATCATACAAGACTTACAAAATTGCAAAAGGCTCTGTGTTCAGCCTGGATGGGGCAGAGTTTCAGGGCTGAGCAGACAGCTTTGGTTTCTAGTCATCCTTGCCTTATGCAGCCCCTAGGTCTCAGTGTCCCTCAGTAATCCTTGCATTCCTCTCTGCACTCATTCACGCTCACATGCCTCCAGATCTCTGCCTTTCCATCTCCTCTGAGTTTCCATGTGCTCTAGGGTCCTGTATGAGTCTGGGTCCCCAGGGTCTAGCCCAAAACTGGGATTCATTGCAGTCAGAAGTGGAGTTCAGCAAAGTTGTGAAGTTCTGTCTTCCTCATGCAAGAGAAAGCCAGCAGCACAATCAGTAGTCAGTCCTCTCAGTGCGTACTTGTATGCGTGCCTCCAGACCTCTGCCTTTCACAGCTCCCCTAAGATTCAGTACACCCCTCCCTTTTTTTGACAGTACCAATTCCCCCTGTATGAGTCTCATGTAGAACTGGGTTCAGTGCAGTTGGGAGCTTCCATCTCCCTCCTGCTAGTGGAAGCTAGATGGGCACTCTGCTACCCATCCTCTCCATGAGTGTGTCTCTGTACTTCAGTCTTTTGCAGCTCCTCTGAGACTCTGTGAACCCCTTTCTTTCCTTCTAGTTGTAGAATTTCCACTCAGCCAGACTTTCTCTAGTTCCGGATGATGTCTGTTCTGTCTTTTAGCTGTAGTTTTGAAATTGTTGTGCAAGGTAGCAGTTTAGGTGTTCACCAATGCTGCCATCTTGGTTTCTGCTTCATATTTCATTTTGCTGGAGGCCAAAACTACTTGTATTAGGCTGAACCAAGTAGAAAGGATTAAAGAAATTTCTCAGCTACTGTCAATGATTCTTTATCTTCAAAAAATCTTTTTTCCGAAACCTGTTTGGCTCAGTGGATAGAGGGTCAGCCTGCGGACTGAGGGGTCCTGGGTTTGATTCCAGTCAAGGGCATGTATTCTGGTTGCAGGCACATCCCCAGTGGGAGGCGTGCAGAAGGTGGCTGATCGATGTCTCTCTCTCATTGATGTTTCTAGCTCTCTGTCCCTCCCCCTTTCTCTCTGTAAAAAATCAATAAAATATATATTTTAAAAAATCTTTTATTTCCTTAAAAAATAAAAATAAATAAAAATTGAAATAATGATGAAAATAAAAACAGTAGATGCCATATAATCACTGAATTGTCCCCAAAGCTAGAAGGTGGGGGAAGAGAGCCACGTGGCAATCCAGTATGGACACTGAATCCCTCAGAAAGCCATTTTAAAAGGTCTCATCTTCGCCATACTTAAAGATGGTGGATTTGACCTGGGGAAAAATAAGTCAAGCTTCTGAGCCAGGCCTGTCAGCTGGAAACTGAAAAACTTGGGAGTTTACTAAATCAAATGATAAAACATTATATATAAATATATTGAAGTGATATAATACTGAAATGTTGATCTGAGTATGCCTTGTATGAAGTCAAGAGGATAGGATTTAATCTATTAATTGAATATGCCTTGTATTTTATTTGAAATGTATTCTTAAAAATGTAAAAGTATTATTGATTTGAGAAATGCTATGTATTTAATTTGTTACCTAAAATTTGAAGCTTTGAAAGTTTAAGGTTCTGATTGAATTGGGAGAAATTATATAATTGTGGTAACTAAATGCCTAAAGTATAGCAATTTATTTTTGAGAAAATAATTTTTGTGTTTTCTCTGATAATTAGGAATTCAAAATATGTTAATTATTGGTCTAATTAAAAAGAGGATTTTGATGTAGTCCCATTTGTTTATTTTTTCTTTAGCTTCCATTGCCTTTGGAGCAGTATCAGTGAAAAAGTTCTTTCGTCATATGTCTGAGATTGTGCTGCCTGTGGATTCCTCTAATATTTTTATGGTTTCCCTTCTAATGTTTAAGTCTTGTATCCATTTTGAATTTATTTTTGTATTTGGTGTAAGTTGGTAATTTTGCTTAACAGAATTTAAAGTAAAAAAAAGCTCAAAGCTTCCTGCAGTTTAAATAGATTGGTTGTGGGGCAGCATTTGTGCTTTGTGATCAGACCTACAAGTTTACTAACTTTGCTTGCTTTGCTTTTTTAATAAAAATACCTACTAAAATTACTTTATAAATTAGCTTTTAAAAATATAATCAAGGTCTCATATAAATTAAGTTCCATGAGAAATCAATGTTTTTATAAGTAACTGAATCCAAGTAAAATCTAAGAACAGATTAGAAGCCACCATGAGGACTGCCTGGCTTGGCAGCTGCCATGTTGGCATCATGGCTTGCCACTCCCATGGGGGCTGCCATCTTGAAACAGCAAAGGCCAACCTCCTTCCATTGAATAAGCCAATGTCTTTGTAAGCAATTTGATTAAGTTTTCTAAGAAAATTACTGAGACATCCCATAATCCTTCTATATATGCAAATAAGGGATACTCTTTAAAAATAAAATTCTAGCTTAATAAAAAGGAAAAACTTGAATATTTTTAAATCTCTTCCACTAATATTTACAGTATAAACTAAAATTGTTGTTAAAGTATTAAATCTGATAGTAATATAGTAGTCAACTTAATTGTCAGGAGATTTCTTATACTATGGCTATTTGGCAATATCTGCCAGTTTTAAGCAGCAGCCCTGTTGTAAAGACAAAGGCTTTTAAATAAAACTCTGTAGCCTGAAAATTATTCTGAAAGGAAATAAAAATATTTCCTTCAAAGGTCATAAGGATTGTAATTGAAAGTCAATATATTTGGCCTCATAAACTGAAGTAAATAATTTGTGTTTTTGCCTCCCTGATAAAGTTTATGTTAAAGTTATTTAGAATAATTGTAGAAGTTTATAAGTGAAGTTAAAAAATAAACCTTATTTCAAATTATTTATAATTGACTATTTGAAATAAGTGAATATTAAAGAAAATTTAATTGTACTGGACAAAAACCTGTTTTTGAATTATTAACTAAAATTTTTATTGATAGTTCATCTCATAGTAAAATTGCTTTACATGCAATGAATCCAAACAGTCATATTTCTGTGCAAAAATTAAAATTACCTCAGGCATTAACCATTTTTACAGATGGATCTAGTTCTGGAAAGGCTGGGTCTACTGCATCAGGGGAGCAAAGGTCCTTCAAACCCCTTATACTTCAGTAGAAATACAAGCTCTTATTTATGCCTTAACAGATTTTGCTACGGAGTCCATCAACCTATAGTGATAGTGCTTATGTGGTAAGTATGGCCAAAATTATTGAAACAGCTACTATAGGGCACACTAATTCAGAGAAAAATTTTCAGCCTTCAAAATGTTATGTGAGAATGACAATTTTCATGTTTTGTTAGAAGCAATGTCCTCAGTTGTGTTATCCATCTCCCTGTGCCAACTTTAGGGATAAGTCCCTGAGGACTTAAACCTAATCAAATCTGGCAAAATACATGTCACCCAATAGTGGAAAGAGCCAATTGTACTCTTAAAATGCAAATACTAAAACAAAAAGGGGGGACGAATGTTATGTGTCACCTCAAAACAAACAGTCATGCTCTTTATACTAAAAACTTTTGAATTGTGATGCCGAGGATCATTCAGCACCTGAAAGGCATCAGGCCTCCTGTACAATAGTCTCCACCGAGTTATCTAGGTGGAAGGAAGCAAAAACCAGACAAGAGTTTTATCAGATTAATAATGTGGGGGAGAATTTGTGTTTTATATCTTTCCAGAAGGAACAATGCAGCCAATTTGGGTTCCAGAGCATTATGTGCATCACCACAATGGACCTAGAGAAGTTTCTTGTCCCTTCACTCAAAAGGACTGAGAGTTGCCCCAATAACAGCAAAGCGGAAGAAGAAAACTGAAGGCTATGCAAGGGCCTGAGGAGTCAATATGGGGTCAACTGAAGAAGCTGACCACCAATGCTCAGCAAGTGGTGACAGAACAGGGGGTTCAGGTAACCTCCTCCAACCTTTTTCTTGCTATGATGGCACTTCTCAGCTGCCAGGTAAGTATGGCTGCAGCAGAAACTTACTGGACTTATGTTCCAGATTCCCCTATGATCAGTCCAGCCACCTGGATGAGAGAATCAGTGCCAGTGTTTACTAAAAACATTAATATGGTCGGAGGTAGCTCGAAACAAGCATATGAATCCTTCTTCCCAAGGTGATTATACTTATAATGTCTTTAGTGGAGAGCTCCCTATTTATTTATCAAAAAGGGAGACTTCAGGATGTTTGCAGCTTGGCCAAGAAAATAAGATGTCCTACAGATGCACAAACATTGCTAACATTGATGGCCCCTAGGATATGAGAAAATATGTTCAGACAGTTACTAAACTAGGATTTCCTAAGGCCATCCAATGGCTGTCTTATAAGCATACCCTGCTCCCCTCCTGCCCTAATAGCACCACTACTGAGTTGTGAGCATTTCCTCAATGGCCAGATTGCACCAATCCTGTACCAGTGAGACATAATATTTCTGGCTCTGACTTGTATGTGTTAGATTGGTCCCACAGGCTTGATGCTAAATATGCCTATCATGAGCCTATATCACCAGGAGGTTTTGTAGGTAATCCCCTAACCACAAAAACAGGAAATTTACAGAAAGATCTGTGGCATTTAGTCGCTGCTCTTGACTTTCTTAATTTTACTGGCTCTTTCTTAGCTAATACTAAAGGAGCATGCACATCTAGCACTTGCTATGGCTTATGAGCCTATGTCCAGCCCCCATCTGTATTGGTGACTGGAAATGTGAATGTCACCAGATTGGACACCCATTAGTCTCTCCAATGCCATTACTGTAACCTTACCAACTGTGTTTCCAGGCATAACCTAATGAAGATATGTATATTAATTTTAAAGCAGCCTTCTTTTATTATGCTTCCTACCAACATAACAGGAAAAGAGAATGATGATGCAGGCCTCCAGGCATTGCAGGAATCACATAATCAACTATCCCAGGAAAAGCATGCTTTGGGACTTATTGTTACCCTAGTTAGTGTTATTGCATCTGCTGTGACTGCTTCTCTTGCTTTGACCCAAAGCATCCAGAATGCACTGTTTGTCAATGAATTGGCTCAGAATACCTCAACTACATTTCATGATCGAGAAGATATAGACAAAAGGCTAGAAACAAAGCTAAATTCTTTGGAAGCTGTAGTGATAGGACTAGGTAATCAATTAAAAGGTATCAAGATTAGACAGCAGCTGCAATGCCATACTGCTTTTACATATATTTGTGTGACTTCAGCCCACTATAACAGTTCTCTATGGGATTGGAATAAAATCAAGATGCACCTATAGAGAGAAAAAATGGCGGCGGAGTAAACAGACGCACCTGGAGCTTTGTCGCTGGGCAGAGGGAGAGAGAGCGGCTGGGAGTCGCACTGGGAGTGATTGGAGGCAAGTTGGAAGCCAGTTATCCTCCAGGAGAAGGCGGGGAACTGCTGGACGGGGCTCTCCCAGCCGGGCAGCCCCACTGCAAAGGGTTTTTGCCTGCC
>PVJN01013594.1:0-48436 GCA_004026805.1 Lasiurus borealis
CCCGCCTCCCCTTGATTTTACTTTTTATTTTTTTTCCTCTTTCTTTCGCTCCGAATAACTCAACTCGAGCCTGGACTGTGTGGCATTTCTCGTGCCATCTCCTCCCCGCAGCAGCCCCGCTGCTGCTGCTCCAAGCGGCACAGGCCGCTCCGGCGCGTCACCGAGCCGAGGTGAGCGCCCGCCATCCCCACGCACCGCACCGAACCGCGGGAGCACGGCCCGCGTGTTCCGGGAGACGCTGTCCGGGCCGGCGGGGCGAGACCCCGGCCGCCCGGGTCTCCTGGCTGGGGTGTTGTGAAGTTGGACACCCCAGTTGAGATGAGCTTCCTCAGAGGAGGAGGAAGAAGAAAGAAGGAAGGAGATGGGGCTCAGGGCCTGCCCTGGCCTCCCCTTCCAGCCGGTTCCTCGTGGCGCGCACAAGAGAGGTGCCCGAGGCCGGAGAAGCGGCGTGGGGACGAGAAGAAGGAGTGGAAAGTAAGGTGGAACTGCCCCGTGGCGAGATGCCTGGAGCCACGCGTTCACGAGCCACGTCCCGGGCCAAAGCCAAAGCCCGGGCCGGCGGGTTCCACCGGCCCCTCTCTCTCTCGGCAGCCCCGCCCGTGTCGGCGGGCGGGTGCATGGCGCACGCAGGCCACCCACCCCCGTGGCCAGGTCACAGGAGCTCAAGGTCAAGGGGGCCAGAAGGCGAGGATGCGCGGCCCAGCGCCCTCGCTGTCCCCGAGCGGCCAGAGGAGCGGCCCCTCCTGGTGGGCAGCAGCCCTCCGCGCCCCTCCCCGGGGTGCCTGTCAGGCCCAGGGCCCGTCCCCCCGGCTCTGAGGCCACCGGCCACCGCTCCGTCTCCCGGGCCCCCCGAGGCGCCGGGAGACCCGACCGAGTCGCCCGAGCTCCTGAAGGAGCAGAGATGAGGATGAGAGGGACGCAGCAGCCGCCGCCGACCAGAACGCGAGAGGGCGTCGTTCTGGACGTCAGCAGATGCCGGAGACGCAGAGGGACACGGGCCGGGGGGCGGGGGTCGCGCCTGGCCCCCCAGCTCAGAGGACAGAGCTGGTTGTCTCTCGGGCGGCAGAGCGGGTGAACTGGATGGACAGAAGCGCTCTGTTGTGGCAGATGCTGAAGACGCAGAGGGACACGGGCCGGCGGGGGTCGCGGCTGGCCCCCCAGCTCAGAGGACAGAGCTGGCCGTCCCTCGGGCAGGCGGCAGAGCAGATGAACACTCCTGGATGGCGGGAGAAGAAGAGCAGGCGGGAGGAATCTCCGTCGCCGAGGTCCTGGCGGGAAGACGGCGAGGAGAGAAGAGGCGCTGAGCCCCCACCCCGGGGCCCAGGGCCCCGGAAGGAAGTGCGGGCCGCACCCAGAAACGGCTGGTTTCTGAGCGCGCATCAGACCACGTCCAGGCTCGGAGTCATCACCCATGGGCATTTGTCTTCAGCGGACACCCCCACGCCCGCCGTTAGGGGACTGGGACTCCGAGTTTTAAGTCCAATCGTCGTGAGGACACCGACTCCATCACGCCCGTCAGTGGTCGGTTCTGGGGCATGACTTTAGGATTTTGTTTTCTTTGTTTGTTTAAGCAAGAATATTACTCACCTATATTTTTTTTTTTGATTTTTTTTGATTACTCATCTATATTTTTGTGGGTTTTTTTTTGATTACTCATCTATAATTTGGGGGGGTTTTTTGATTACTCATCTATAATTTTTTTTGGTTTTTTTGATTACTCATCTATAATTTTTTTGGTTTTTTTGATTACTCATCTATAATTTTTTTGGTTTTTTGATTACTCATCTATATTTTTTTGTTGGTTTTTTTGATTACTCATCTATATTTTTTTGTTGTTTTTTTTGATTACTCATCTATATTTTTTGTTGTTGTTTTTTTTTGATTACTCATCTATTTTTTTGTCATTGTTTTTTTTGATTACTCATCCGTACGGCCACGTCCGTGTTCGTCTTCATCTTCCGGTCAGCATCCGTCTAATCACTCACACATTAGCATTTTCAGTAGGGCTCTCATGTCCAGTAGATACGGGTAGTCAGTCAGTCGACGAAGATCTGGTTTACAAGAACTAATTCAACGTTTCATTGCATTCTTTTTTTTTTTTTTTTGTAAGGACATTAGAATCATTTTTTTTACAACGTTTGTAGTCCGTCATCGCCGGAATAATTTAAACACTTAGGTTCTCCGTGCAACTGTATGCTCATGATTCATTTTTTTTTTTTTTAATAGGACACGTTTACTAGCTAGCTTTACGATGCCAAAAATGCATTCCCCCCCTCCTCATCCCCGTCCCCGAGCCCTGCATAACCCTTTTTTACACCCCGACACCCCCCCACACCCCATCCACTCTTCATGCCCTACTTTCCTAGCAAAGGAATGGGGGCGATTTCAGTCGTTGTGTATCTTCATCGGTACCTTGGTCTTCCTGAACCTTCTGGTTGGGAAGGGGGTCATCCTTTGCTGCTCACTTATCTTTGGGAGGGTAGCTACTCTGAGAGACGGAAGGAACCTCACTGGCCGAGGAACCGGCGCTCGGCCTCTTGGTGCGGCTGTTGCCATCCATGGTGGCGGGACGCCTGCCCATCTCGTGGCGTCGCTGCCGCGCTCCCCGCACGCACACGTTACCACGCCGGACACGGTGATTCTAGTGCCGGCAGGTCTGTTTGCTTCCGTGCCTCGTATGATGATTGACGCTCTGTCGTGTCACCGGAGACTCCCTTATTTTTTAAGGCACCACAGCGAAGATACGTTTTTCCAAATGCGAGACAAAGTTCTTTTGAATAAAAACTACACACACACACACACCATTTTTTTAAAAGTCTGACTCCATTTCCCCTTGGCGCCCAGTTGGGTTACGGGCCACGTCTACGCAATGCCACAAAAGCCCCGCCATTGGAGACGGGCTGTTTTGCACAACATGGGAGAAAGGTCCAGATAAAAGAGTATTTTCTGTTTGCCACCGGGCATTCGGGTGTTGGGTGTTGCGTAGACGCATCCGCAGGTGGAACAGATGCTTGGCAGAAACACCTGTGCGTTTTCTAGGCCAGTGAGGTTGAGGGTTGCCAGAAGGCGCGATGGGATGGATGTATTGCAGATCATTTATTTTCCAAGTTTTCTTGTTTAAGAAAAAAGTTTTTTAAAAAAGTTTTTAAAAAGCAGTAATTAACACAGCCAATTTGTTACGTAAAATGACTTTCTGTGGACAAATGATTCGTAAAAACTTCCTCGGTTTATATACAAAAAAAATCAGTAGCTAAAAAAAAAAAATTTCAAAATGGTTTTGTATACTCCATTGTAAGAATTTATCCCTGTTATTGCGACAGACTCTGGATTCTTTACATTTTTGGGGGGGGAAAAAAAAGAAACTTTGTCTATTTTGAATGGCTGAAGCTAATGCGATTTTTTGTTTATCTTACTCTGCTTTTTTCTAATAGTTCAAGTATTACATGGTTTACGTTCAATAAAGGAATAATGTATGCATTTCCGTCTCCGATTTTGTTTGCGCCTCCGTGCAAGACTCACCGTGCTTCTGAGGCAGGGGCGCCGAGCGGCGTGTGGCACGAGTGTTCACGCGTGTCGCCCGGAGGTGTTGGGTGTGAAGGCTTTATTTCTGACAGCTGAACCCTCACAGCATGCAAATGGCTGGTGGAGACAGAGGGGCATTCTGTTTCTCGCTCCATTAAATCGGCTACAGGAAAACGTGCATACCTAACACACAGAAATCTGTACTTCCGTGTCCACCGGTCTGGAGATTTTTCCCTACCCCTTCCACAGACAGAAGTCAGGCCCAGGGGGGGACAGCTTGATCAGGGGGGACTCCGGGGAAAGGGCTTGACCTCCACATGTCCATGTCGTCCTGGGCACCTCACAGCCAGCACGCCTACTGGGAGGAGGGGGCAGGGAGAACCCAGGAAGCACACCTTGGACGTGGCTCGCTGGAGGTGTTCGCCAATGTCAGCTCCTTCCAAGTTCACGGTCAGCCCAGACAGCATTACCTCTGCCAGGGGAAAGGGTCACGGAGGGAAACGGGAATACACATTTAGCGCAAACAAGCTGTGCCCGGCTGGCGGGGTTCGGCGGTTTGAGCGTCCGACCTCTGTATGAGCCAGGAGGTCGCGGTTCAATTCCCCTTCGGGGCACGTGCCCGTTGGGCGGGCTCGACCCACAGTTGGGGGCCGTGCAGGAGTCAGCCCCTCAATGTGTGTCTTTCACATCGAGGTTTCTCTGTCCCCTCCCCGCCCTTCTCTCTCAAAATCAACGGGAAAATATCGGTGGGGTGAGGACCGGCAAAACAATAAACTCTCAAGCTTGGCGGTGTCCCCGGGACTCTGCTCACCATCGGCAGGAAGTGCTTGGCCCGCGAGGGGGACCGTTACCAGCCGACCACAGACCAAAGGCGGCTGGTGTCCGAGGCTCCGGGGGGTGTCCCGGCTGCGGGCACCTGTCCTCAGGAGCGTGAAGGCGCGGGGTCTTCGCAGGTGTGAGGAGGGCCTGTCCCCACCCGCCGAGCCGTTTCTCTCTGTCCTCGTGGGTCCAGCCGCAGCCCGGTGCTCTCCCGTCACTGAGGGACCGTCACCGCCATCCCCTCGCTGCAGCTCTGCAACAACTCTGCAGGGGAGGGATTTTTATCAGTTTTAGAAATGAGCAAACAGGCAGCCGTGCCCAAGACCCGCCCCCCAGCGGTTAAATGACCAATCCAAGGCTCAGCCTTTTCCGCTGCAGTTTTCAAACTGACTCAGAACTGCCGCCCAGCTGCCCCCACCACCACCACCGTGTGTATGGGGGGGGGGGGGATGAGGTGGCAGGACCCTCAGCCCCGGACGTGGCCTCTGGGGTTCTCCCGAAAGAATTCCGGAGGCCCTGAGGGGGACACGTGATGCATTCACGCCCTGGGCCTTCCCCCAGAGAATCACGTCTAAAAGCTCGTGACGCGTGGATGGCTTGGTGCCACGCCAATGGGAACACACGGGAGCCGGGACCCGAGGCCCCTGCCTGCCACCCACCTTCCAGAGCTGGAACCGGGAGGGGTGGGGGTACCGGGGGCTCTGGGGAGCAGGGTTTGCCTACAGATACAGAAGGATCTGCACATGAACACCGGTGCTGGCCGGTCAATCCCACCCCCACGTGCTGGCTTTCGAGAGGCTGCACCGTGACCTGGATCTGGGTCATGTCCAGCCGGCGATCGCCTTCATCTGCAAAAGCAGTAACGTCTACTGCACACGCACCGGTGTGCTCCCGGGCTGGTGCTGCAGCACGCGAGGCCCAGCCCGCTCTGGGTGGTTAGGCTGCAGATACTGTTTCTCATAGTGAAGGAGTCTGAGCACTAAGTGACCATTTTTTTTTTTTTAAACATAATGAAGTTAAAAGTAAGAGCTGTGAGCACACCACGACAATAAGAAATTACCCATGCCGAGACCGGTCTGGCTCAGTGGCTAGAGCGTCGGCCTGCGGACTGAAAGGTCCCAGGTTCGATTCCGGTCAAGGGTACGTACGTACCTTGGTGGCAGGCACATCCCCAGTAGGGGGCGTGCAAGAGGCAGCTGATGGATGTCTCTCGTCGATGTTTCTAACTCTCCCTCTCCCTTCCTCTCTGTAAAAAAAAAAATCAATAAACTATATTTTAAAGATCCACAGAAAACAGTGTGATGGATGGTACCACACTCTGTGTTGAAGTTGAAAAGGGACAAGAAAAAAAAAGAAACACGTGCCGAGACCGGTGTGGCTCAGTGGATAGAGCGTCGGCCTGCAGACCGGGAGGTCCCGGGTTTGGTTCTGGTCGGGGGCATGTGCCTTGCTTGCGGGCACAGCTCCAGTGGGGGGCGTGCAGGAGGCGGCGGATCGATGTCTCTCTCTCATGGATATTTCTGACTTTCTATCCCTCTCCCTTCCTCTCTGTAAAAAGTCAATAAAATATATATGTTTTTAAATGTATTAAAAAGAAACACGTGAGACTCGGTGCCTCCCAGGAGCCCACCATGCCTGCATGTCAGAGCTCAGAGGTCAGGAATGAGGCACCACGTGGTGACCACGCCCCATGGCCAGGTGGTCGGGGATCAGCCCACTGCTGCATCCTCTTGTCTGAGAGAAGAAGAAGAAAAAAAAAGGCCGAAACCGGTTTTGCTCAGTGGATAGAGCGTTGGCCTGGGGATTAAAGGTCCTAGGTTCGATTCCGGTTGGGGGCATGTACCTTGGTTGTGGGCACATCCTCAGCAGGGGGTGTGCAGGGGGCGTGCAGGAGGCGGCTGATCAATCTCTCTCTCTCTCTCTCTCATCGATGTTTCTGGCTTTCTGTCCCTTTCCCTTCCTGTGAAAAATCAATAAAATATATATATTTTTTAAAAAAAATGACTCGGATTTCCTTTTCCTGTCCTGAAAACCCATAACCGAAGCTTGGTTGATTCCGGGTGAAATGCCTGCCTTTCAGAGCGTCGTCCTGCCTCCTGACAATCCAGTAACTCTGCGACTTCACGGGGCTAATTGGGAATCTGTCCCCCATGTGGAAACGGTGCGATAAACAATTTTTTTTTTAAAAAAAAGCCCCGCTGGACCCGCCACACGGGACTGAAACATCCCTTTTTCTCCCATGGGGCCAAGCCCCCATCGGTTCTCCTGGGCTGGGCCCCCCGCGGTCTGTTTCCCGGGCACCGGGCTCCGGCCTTGCGCGTCCTCACCCTCCTGCACCAGCATCTCCCGGATGAGGACCTGCAGGGCCTGGCCCAGCAGGCTGGCGGGGAGCCCCGGAGACGAGGGGGGCACGTGGATGAGCGCCGCCCGCGCGCCCCCGAGGTGCAGAGACAGGTAGTAGGCGTAATCGCAGACGTACCTGCAACGGCAGGGAGCCCCGCGTGACTCCTCGGCCCCGGGAAGGACGTCGCTCCTGGGAATAAGCTGGGGAAGAGACTGGCTCTTTAAGCCTCGTGGCCTTACCACCAGCAAGTGGCCCGGCTGGCTTCACCTTTAACCCGTGAACCCCTCTCAGTGGTGTCGACATTCATTCATTTTTACTTTTTTAAATTTTTTTTTAAATTTTTTTGCGGGGAGGAGAAGCCACCTACTGGGAATCAAGAGTTTGGAGGAACAGCCGAAACCGGTGTGGCTCAGTGGATAGAGCGTCTCTGCAGACTGAAGGGTCCCAGGTTTGATTCCGGTCAAGGGCAGGTACCTTGGTGGCCAGCACATCCCCAGTGGGGGGCGCGCAGGAGGCGGCTGATCGATGTCTCTCTTTCATCGATGTTTCTGACTCTCTATCCCTCTCCCTTCCTCTCTGTAAAAAAATCAATAAAAATATTTTTAAAAAAAGAAAAAGAGTTTGGAGGAACAAGGATAAGTGAATGGATCAGAACAGTCCCATCGCCGCTTTGGCTGCTGACTATGAAAACAAAGCTCCCCCAAACTATTAGTGGCTCTCAAATACGCCATCCATCTTTTTCTTTTTTTCTTCTACCAACGCACCAAAGGCTATGTTAGGGGGAGGGAACGTGGGGATACAGGGATGGGGGGGAAGAGGACAACAGCTGGTCTGCAAGGACCACCCTGGGGTGGCAGTGGGTGCCCATGGGCCCCGTGGAAGGGCCCACGGCGGCCTTTTTGCAGGGAGATTCCTTAGAACAGTGGTTCTCAACCTTCCTCAGGCCGCGGCCCTTTAAGACAGCTCCTCATGGGGTGGTGACCCCCACCCATAACATTATTTCCGTGGCTGCTTCATCGCTGTCATCTTGCTCCTGTGATGAACTGTCATGTCAATATCCGATAGGCAGGATGCATTTTCGTTGTTACAAATGGAACATCATGAAAGCATAGGGGTTCATCGCAAAAACAGTATGTAATTGTATACTGTGAAATATTTATTTCTAATGACCAATAAGTGAAATTTTGTCTTGAATCGTGGTGTAGCATGGGCAACAGTCTTCCTAGGACAACAGTAAACGACACGGCTACACTTTGCTGCACCGAGGAGCGGTGTGTTGGTTCCTAAGACCATGGGAAACAGGTGTTTTCCGCTGGTCTCAGGCGACCCCTGGGAAAGGGTCATTTGACCCCCAAAGGGATCCAGACCCACAGGTTGAGAACCGCTGCCCTAGACGAAAGATGGATCAGGCCTGTCTGTGTGGGTCAGTGGGTTGAGCCTCAACCTGTGAACCAGGAGGTCACAGGTTCGATTCCCGGTCAGTGCACAGGCCCCGGGTGGCGGGCTCCTCCATCCCCGGCGGGCGGCCTGCAGGAGGCGGCCCATCCCTGATCCTCTCCCTCTTTCAAGGCAACAAAAATATATTTATATTTTTAAAAAAATAAAAATAAAAATAAAGGCGGGTCATCCCTTCCCGCTCAGCGACGCGACGCCACGCCACGCACCTGCCCGCATCGCGGGACACCAGCACCTCCACGCCCTCCACCGCCACGCGCCTGCGCACCGCCTTCATGTTGACCCGCGACTCGATCACTTCCGGGCCACCGGGGACGCACGCGCCGCCGTCCTCGGGGCGGAAGCCGCGCACGTAGGTCTCGCGATAGCAGCGGTTCCGGCCGCGCTGCTCGAGGACCACGGCCCTGGCGGCGGCGTCCATGCCCACGTGCACGGTGAGCTGTGGGGACAGGGGGCCGGCGGGGAGTTTGGGGAGACGGAGGCCTGTGTGGGACCCTCTTATCCTGAAGGCCCAGCGGGGCGGGGGGCCGGGGACGAGGGGAGAGGGCGACTGTGAGGCGGGAAAACCGCTCCAACTGCGACTGCGCATTCGGGCCTCCCCTCACTCCCCTCCCAGGCCGCGCGGGAAGGCCGCTGGGTAGGAGGAAACCAGGAGGCGCCTCCCATTGAAATGCTTTTGTATTTTAAAATGTTCTTGCTCCGCGTGGACTAGTCCTCCGTGTCCCCCGGGGACCACAGGGGACGCCCCGCCTTCGTTGCCATGGCGCCGCCGATGATGCCGGAAGTGGGCGGGCGCTGAGCTAACACAGTCCTCTTAGCGTTTCTGGAGCTGGTTGGTGTCCCTCTTGGGGAACCACACAGCTCAGCCGTTTGGCAGAAGAAACCTTTGGGGCGTTGTCTCCATGGCGGGGGGGGGAGGTGTGTGTGGTTTGCTCCTTCCTCTCTGTATTCCTCCGGGCTCTGTATTTTCGGGGTATTTTTTTTTAAATATATGTATAGTGATTGTTGGGGTGAAACGGGCCGGGCCCCACTTCACAGCGGCCTTCCTTGCATGGGTTTGACTGGGGACTAAAACCTGAGCCCTGTCTGCTAGGGAAGTAACTCTCTTTTGAGTCCTGCCTGGGAAATAAAGCTTCCATTAAAAAAAAAAAAAAAAAAAAGACACGTATATATTGACTAGAGGCCGGTGCATGAATTCATGCACCAGTGGAGACCCTTGGGCTGGCCTGCGGGATCAGGCTGAAACCGGCTCTCCTGACATCCCCCCTGAGGGGTCCCCAGATTGGAGAGGGTGCGGGCCAGGTTAAGGGACCCCCACACAGTGCACCATCGGGGTCAGGGAGGGGCCTCCGGAGGGCTTCAAGGACTGTGCCCATCTCAGTAGCAAGCTCATCTATAGCAGCAGTTCTCAACCTGTGGGTTGCGACCCCTTTGGGGGTCGAACGACCCTTTCACAGGGGGCGCCTAAGACCAGCGGAAAACACCTATTTCCCATGGTCTTAGGCACCAACACGCCGCTCCTCGGTGTAGCAACGTGTAGCCGTGTCGTTTACTGTTGTCCTAGGAAGACTGTTGCCCATGCTACACCACGATTCAAGACAACATTTCATTTATTTGTCGTTAGAAATAAATATTTCACAATACATAATTACATATTGTTTTTGTGATTCAGCACTATGCTTTAATTATGTTCCATTTGTAACAACGAAAACACATCTTGCCTATCAGATATTTACATGACAGTTCATAACAGTAGCAAGATGACAGTGATGAAGTAGCCACAGAAATCATTTTATGGTTGGGGGTCACCACAACATGAGGAGCTGTCTTAAAGGGTCACGGAGTTAGGAAGGTTGAGAACCACTGGACTAAAGGCCGGTGCATGAATTCATGCACCAGTGGAGTCCCTTGGCCTGGCCCGCGGGATCAGGCTGAAACCGGCTCTCCTGACATCCCCCCTGAGGGGTCCCAGATTGGAGAGGGTGAGGCCAGGCCAAGGGACCCCCACACAGTGCACCATTGGGGTCACGGAGGGGCTTCCAGAGGGCTCCATCTCACTCAGTAGCAAGCTAACCTATAGGTTGGAGCATCTGCCCCCTGGTGGTCAGAGCACATCAGAGCAAGCAGTTGAGTGGCCACAGCATCTCATTAGCATATCATGCTTTGGTTGGTTGGATGGACAACTGGACACAGCACATTAGGCTTTTATTAGATAGGATAGGAGGAGAGAGAGAGAGCTAGAAACGGATAGGCTGCCTCCTGCACACCCCCTTACTGGGGATGGAGCCCACAACCCTCACTTGTGCCCTGGCTGGGAATCGAACCTTGGCCTCCTGGTTCAGAGTTCGGCGCTCAACCACTGGGCCATGGCAGCTGTGCAGCATTTACTACAGCTTAAACTTTTAGAAGCAGGCCCAGAACCTTACAAAACCCACTGGGATTGTGCTGGTGAGATGCAGGGCAGGGTTCCACTTAAGCCATCAACTCTAGAACTGGGATCCGGGGGTTCACAGGCTCTGGGGCTCCATCTCATCACCAGGAGCCCCCCCTTCCCCGCCACTGGCCCCCCAGCCTGTCATTTACTTGCGGTTGCAGATCCTCCCAGATTCTGATGACTCTGCGTTTCACCTCCCTGTAGTCCACGGGCAGCTGAAGCGTCCGCAGCTCCACGTCCGTGTCCCTCCCCAGGCCCAGCTTGGAGAGCTCCTGTTGAAAGAGGCGGGCATCCCTGCCCCATGTGGATGGAGCATCATCCCGTCCACCAAAACCGGAAGGTGGCGGCTTCGTCCCTGGTCGGGGCACATGCCTACGTGTCGAGTTCGATCGCTGGTCGGAGCTACAGTGGTACCTCGAGATACGAGTGCCCAACATATGAGATTTTTGAGATACGAGTCATCGAGCGAGCGATTTTTGCTTTGAAATACGAGCAACATTTGAGATAGGAGTCATCGCGCACGGATCGGCCGGCTGCACACGACCCACCCGTTTACCGAGACTCGAGCGTCTCATAGTTTCCCACGCCTCAAGGTGACGGGACGAATTAAACTCGTATCTCGAGGTACCACTGTAGTAAGTTAGCCCACGGTGGATTGTGTTTTGTGTTCTTGTTAATGTGAGAAGGCCTGGGATGATGATAACCAGCATGAGGGCAAAATGAGACCCCCACACACACACGCAGACACTTCTCCCTGTTGTGTACAGGGACCGCACCTACTGTGGCAGCCAGCTTTCCTGGCAACCACTTACCACACACAACATTTTTATTGATTTCAGAGAGGACGGGGGAGGGAGAAAGAGAAACATCAATGATTGGCTGCCTCCTGCACGCCCCCCAATGGGGACCAAGTCCACAACCCGGGCATGTGCTCTGACTGGGAATCGAACCGTGGCCTCCTGTTTCATAGGTGAGTGCTGAAACCACTGAGCCACGCCGGCCGGGCTAGCTTTGTTGTTGATTACCACACAGCCAAAAGGGCCATCTGAGGCAGGAGAGGACCCCCCCGCCCCCAACAAGGACCAGAGGCCAGCCCTTCTCCAGCCCCCCCCCTCAGGGAGCTGGCCTGGCCCCGAGTGCCCAGGTGTGGGCCTGGCAGGTGTTTACCTTCACTGCTTCCCAGCTGGAATTCACCAGGTGCTGCCGGAAGGGCCCGAAACCTGAAATCAAGGAGGTTCTGGTTTGCTCAGGCCAGGCCTAGGGTGGTGGGGGGTGAGGTGGGGGGTTTCTCCTCCTGGGCTGCTCCCCGAGCCGCCGTGGGTCCCCTGGAACTCCCACCTCCCTTCCGTGGAGGCCCGTGACCTCGCCAGCTGGGAGCATCACAGAAGGTGAGGCCCTGTTCTCCTAATATCTGTTTTTATTGATGTCAGAGAGGAAGGGAGAGGGAGAGAGAGAGAGAGAGAGAGAAACCTCTATGATGAGAGAGAACCAGGGATCAGCTGCCTCCTGCACACCCCCTCCTGGGGATCGAGCCCACAACCCGGGCCTGTGCCCCAACTGGGAACCCAACTGTGACCTCCTGGTTCATAGGTTGATGCTCAGCCATGGAGCCACGCCAGCCGGGCAAGGACACCTTGATCTTGATCTTGTTTTCCCATCATCTGTCGCCATGCCACAGTGTCTTGGCCAGATTCACACACGAAGCAAATCCAATTAAAGGAAAAGACTGCCCCTGGCAGCTGGCATTTTAATACAGGCAGCCGCCCTGTGGAAGCACAGCCATGGACAGGTACTTCAGCTAACAGCCTCTTGGCCAGCAAACGGCTGCAGTCTCAGACCTGGCCTGGGGCTGCAGGATTCACAGTTCAGTGGTGACAAGCATTCATTTATACCAGAGGGATGGTTTCCTGAGGAGCTCGTGGGTAGTTTGCACCACAGAGTCTCCATACCCAGAATACCACCGTGAGGGGCGGGGGGGCGGGGGATGAAAGGTTTTCAAAAGAACGATCTTGTACCAGGAGGTTAAGAGGAGTTTGACTGGAGCCTGAAAGTGCTGGGAGAGGTGCCTTGTGATTTGCCACACGCAGAGGCATCCTTGCCTCTGTTGCCTTCAGCCAACACAGTTTCAGAAACTTAAACTGTGCCAGTTATGTCTAAGTAAAAAGAGAGAGCTTTGCAGAGAAATCAAACCCTCGCCCTAACCAGTCTGGCTCAGTCGATAGAGCCTCAGCCTTCAGACTGAAGGGTCCCGGGTTCGATTCTGGTCAGGGCCATGTATCTGGGTTGAAGGCTCAATCCCCAGCCTTGATGGGGGCACACACAGGAGGCAGCCAATCAGTGTTGCCTCTCTCATCGATGTTTCTCTCTCTCTCTCTCTCTCTCTCTCTCTCTCTCTCTCTCTCTCTCGCCCTCCCTACCTTCTACTCACTCTAAAAACCAATGGAAAAATATCCTCGGGTGAGAACACCACCACCACCACCAAAATAAAAACCAATGGAAAGCTATCTTTGGGGGAAGATTAACAACAACAAAAACAACCACCCACAAAACAAACCCTCCGGGGGCCCAGCCGTGACAATGACTTGGGGAGCTGGGGTGGATTTGGGGGTTCCTGGGGTGGATTTGGGCAGGAGCGGGCAACCACCATTCCTTCCCAGGTGGCCTTTTGGGTTCAGAGTCTCCAACTGGGGGCTCAGGGTGCCTCGTGGTTTTCTGAGGGGCCCAAAGCTCTGGGCTGGGGGTGGGGGTGGGGGTGGTCACCCTTGGGGGGTGGTCACTGCAGATGGACTGCCCAGCTTTATGAGGCCCTGTCGTTTCTGGGACCCCAGCTCCTCCTTCCTGGCCGAGAAACTGCCCTCCGGCAGATGCCGCCTGGGCCCACTGACTTCCTGCCTGATGGGCTCAAGGTCACGGTCTGGGCCTCAGCCACAGGTGGGCGCTTCCATGCCTGCCACTCGGGAGCCATTTGTCGCAAACAGCAGGACAGAGTGTAAGCGCCTCTCTGTCCGCTGCAGGTTCTGAACAGGCAGAGCTGGGAGGCAGCTTCCTTCTGGAGTTACTGGCACCGCTCTCGGCTGCTCTTTTCTCCACGGGGGAACCGGTTGTGACCAGAATCGGGGCCAGGCTGAGGCAGAGGCACCGGAGAAAGCGGACAAACAGGCTTACCGGTCACCACCACGCAGCTGGGCCGCGGCTCCATGAAACCGGAGTGGGGCGAGGCCCCGTGCCTCCCGGGTCAGGTGGCCGTAACGCACGCTGGGTGCCCCTCCCACAGGGCCACCGACCTCCGATGCTGGGGTGCTGCCTCCTGCTCCTCCCGGGGGATCTAGCCCCGGGGTCCCTCAGCCTTCGGGGGCCCCTGAAGCCTGAAGACTGGAGTGGGGGAGGGCGGTAAGACGATGCCCTTGGAAGCAGGAAGAGCCAGCTCAGGGCACAGAGCAGAGCCGTCTGGGACTTGCTGGCCACTGGGTCTGGCCAGTTGGCTGCGGGGCAGGACTCAAAGGGGAGGCTGGCAGCTGTGAGTCCTGCTTTGCCTGGGACTGAGGGGTTTCTGGGGTTATGGGGGAGGGGGAGCTAAAATGGGCTGAAACTGGTACCGTCCTGGGCAAACCAGGAAGGGGGTGACCCTACAGGTTGCTGGGTTAGGTTTTCTCGCTCCAGTAACCCCCACCTGCCGCAGAGGGCCGTGTCTGGCCCCTGTGACTGGATGAGGCTGCTCTTCAAACTGATTCTGCAAAATATGTTAAGAAAAAAAATAAAGAATGAAAACACCAAACCAAGCCCCAGGTGACGGTTATGGTTAATAGTGTTGGTGGAAGCCCCGTTGCCTATAAGCTGTGGGTCCTAAGGCACATTCACCAACCGTTAGGTTAACAAAAAATAGCACAGAAGCACCCTTTGATAAAACTAACAATCTCCTAAAGAGCTGACTGACGGGAGCTACAAAAAAGTATGATTCTCCTTCCCTATCTGGCGTAGCCAGGGGGGCCACAGAGGGCCCTGTGTTAGCGGGCGTGGCCGAGGGGTCTCCTCTTCTTTCTTGTCTCCTTGCTAAAAGTAGCCCCCACCCTGAAGTGGGACCTTTGCCAAGGGCCGGGCTCCACCTGAACCCACAGCCATGCCCTCCACTGTCCGCCGGGCTGGGCTGGGGTGGGGTGGGGTGCGGCCATTTGCAGAGGACGGGTGGGAAGTGCGTCCGTCCCCCGTGGCCCCGGCCTGTCAGCGGGCTGGCACCTTGTTCTGCAGGGGATGCAGCGGCCTGTGCACGCCGCCTGGCTAGGGGTGAAAGTGTGCCGAGCCCCAGTTCAAGCTGGAGAGCGGGGCCCGGTTTCTCCTCCTCCCTCTGGCATTCTCTCTCGATGGCGTCTGAACCCCCTCTAATGAGCGATGGCTCCCAAGTTCACGACTCTTAGGCCACTAGCAGTGCCCACATTTGTAAAGTTGGCGGCCTTGAGGGTCACATTCTGAGAGCCACACTGGCTATGAGGTCTGCCATGGTAACTGGTGGGTGTTTTCTAGAGTTAGCTTACCGCACCCTAAGCAGCCCCGCTGACGTGGCTCAGTGGTAGAGTGTCAACCTAGGAACCAGGAGATGGAGATTCGATTCCCAGTCAGGGTTGTGGGGCCCATCCCCAGTGTGGGGTGCACAGGAGGCCTCTCTCCCTCTCCCTTTCTTTCTAAAACTCAATGAAAGCATGTTTTTAAAGTAAATAATAGCAATAGCTCTTCCCGGTGTCAGACACCTCTGCTCCCAGACCAGTTACTTATTACATACACGGCACTCAGCCGACCTGCCTCTTGTCAGAGTCCTAACGGGCTTCCACCAAAGCCACCTCCCCGCACGGAAGCTTCTGGACTGGCCTCCCCCCCTCCTCTGCCTTTTCAGCTTCTCCTCCACAGGGGCAGCCCACGATTTCTGCAAAGCCAGACTCTGCATTCCCGGCGCTCTGGCCGGGTGGTTTCCGTTGTCCTGGGAAGCTGCATCCGTGATATGCAAATGACGGGCGGGGCTTGGTCCCAATAGCTATTTATGGAGGCTGAGTTTTGAGCTTTGTAAAATACCCAGGTGTCACAAATGTCTTTTATTATATAGGATGCTTCTTCTGACCTCCCTTCCCACCCCCCCCCCAGCTATTTACAAATGTAAATACTCTTCTTAGCTCATAGACTACACAAATACAGCAGTGGGCTGTCGTTTGCCACGCCATTTCCTCCTCTAGGAAACAAGATGGGCTTTGTGGTGTAGGGGCTCCAGACCAGTCACCCCAAGATGTGGCTCTGTGGTATGCCAATTGTTTAGAGCATGCAGGCCCCAGAGAAACGTCCGCCTGAAAGAATTTAAATTAGGGCCTTGCCCATAATGTTATCGGAGACAATCTTCTGACTTATCGATACGGCAGGGCAAGCTTCTGATTGCTGAGCACCTGCTTTTCTTACTGTCTGCAATGAGCGTCCTCCTCTCTGAAGTCCCAAGGTGACTCTCAGCTCAAAATTCCACATGTGTCTCATTTTCCTCTGTCTTTTTTTTTTTAATATATTTTTATTTCAGAAGGGAAAGGAGAGGGAAAGAGAGAGATAAACCTTGATGAGGAAAGAGAATCATGGATCGGCTGCCTCCTGCACGCCCCACACTGGGAATCGAGCCCTCAACCCAGGCCTGTGCCCCCACCTGGAATTGAACAGCGACCTCCTGGTTCCTCTGTTGACACTCAACCTCTGGGCCACACCGGCTGAGCCCCTTTGCCTTTAAACCTCTCACGTATGTGGGTCTGTGATTCCCTCATGTATACGGGGTTCCCATACTTATGCGTGGACTAAACTTGGTCTTTTTCTCTCTAAAGAATAAAAAAAAAAAACATACTTTAAAAAACTTTTTTAAAAGTAACAAGGCCTGAGGAAGTAGGTTTGAAAGCAGAGATTGGGCACCCCTGATGATGAGGGCCTCACCCTGGGCGAGGAGCCAGACCGCGGCCCTGGCCATTTCCCCTCCCCGCAAGCTGGGTGTCCTCGCGGCCGGTGGGGCGCAGAGCAGAGCGGCAGGCCCGTGTCTGGAGGAGCTAAGGAAAGGCCACGGCCCAGGTGGCTGTGTCCATCACCAGGCATGAAATCGCAGCTTCCAAGGGATAACTGTGCAGTGGGAACAGAACTGGGGCGTTTTCATCCTGTGCTGGGGGTGCCCTGGCCTTCCTTAGGTTGCTCCCAAAATGGGGGAGCAGCTGGGAACCCCCCCACCCCCAGACACCATTTGCTGGGGTGGAGGGACAAGGCAGGCCGATGAGTTTGGGATCCATTGGGACAGGCCCAAAAGGGCTTAGGATGCATTTAAGGGGGACAGTCCAGGAGCACAAACTTCAGAGCTGCCAACCAAAGAGGGGGGGCACGAGCTGACCCACCCCAGCCTGTGGGTTCCAAGGCTGGTAGCATTTTAAAATCAGCCCTGCTCCCCATCCCCCCCCCCATGTGAAAAAGCACCTTCAAACAGGCCAAGCTGCAATAGTGGAGAAACAATGGCCTCTCGCTGAATGCTTCTGTTTCGAGTGAGTGTAAGCTTCATAAACAGAGGCGGTCAGCGAAAGCAGCAACTGTGCGCTTGTCCGGGTAACAAGACTGTAGTGGGCAGTGCCCTCTGTTGTATGTGTCACTCATTTTTCAAGCGTGTGAGTTTTCATTTTTCAAGCGTGTGAGTTTTTGAAAAGGGAGGTTGCACACGTTTCTTGTCTACAGAGAGAGGAGGGGCTTGGAGAGGAGCTGTCCCGGACCCCGGAGTGGCGGGGGCACGAACGGCATCCTTTTCTAAAGAATTGAGGGGATTAGCCGAGACCGGTTTGGCTCAGTGGATAGAGCGTCGGCCTGCGGACTGAAAGGTCCCAGGTTCGATTCTGGTCGGGGACATGTACCTTGCTTGCGGGCACATCTCCACTGTGGGGCGTGCAGGAGGCGGCTGATCGATGTCTCTCTCTCATCGGTGTTTCTGACTTTCTATCTCTCTCCCTTCCTCTCTGTAAAAAATCAATAAAATATATTAAAAAAAAATAATTGAGGGGATTAAATAGTTCCCGGAGGTGGCAAACTGGCTTTGCGAAACTTGGCGGCCGGCCGGGTGTCGCTAGCGACAGGGGGACCCCTGGGAAGGGACTGGGCAGCCCTGGGGCAGGAGGCAGGCAGCCCGGGGCGGGGGCGAGGGCGGGAGCAGCCGCAGGTGAAGCCGGCAGGCAGGGGGCGGGCGCATCGCCGCGGAGCCGGAGGAGCCAGGAGCCGGAGCGGGAGCATGGAGGCCGGGGCGGCCCGGGGAGCCGCAGGTAAGGGGAGCCCTCGGCCAGGCCAGCCGGAGCCCACCTGCCTTTCTGCCGGCCGCCGCACGATGGCCCTCCCCGGGGCGGGTGGCAGTGGCGGGGCTCCCGCAGGCGCTGCAAACGGCCGGTAAACAACACTGCTGCTGCTGGGGGAGGGCTCCTCTCCCTGCACCTGTGGCCGCCGGGGAACGGGATGGGCGGGGGTTCTGGCGCTCCCCCCAGAGGAGCGGACCCCGACTCTCCCGGGACTGCTGGCCTGGGCTTGGTGATGGGGGGAGAAGTCAGCACAGCGCCTCGGGTTGCCAGGTTACCGCAGGCGCCCCTGTCGCCCCATCCCGGTGCCCCTGGACAGCGCGGGGCCCTGAGCGCGGCCTCCCAGGACCTGTGGCCTGTGCCCAGCTGTGCCCAGCGCTCCGGGCTGGGGAAAACGCACCTGGAACAGGCAGAAGGTGTCGGCGTCCGCCAAGAGGGCGTGTGCGGTGGGCAGGGAGGGGACACTGCTTAGGAGCAAGTGCCAGGGCTCTAGGTAGGGCCACCTGACATGGCCCGAGGACACGGTTCTCAGAACACACCCCCTCAGTGCGGTCCTCGATTAGAAGCCGCATCGCCTAGCCTAACGGTGAGGAGGTGCGGTAGGAACCGAACTCTTGTTCAGATCAGGCAGCCTGTGGCCACACTGGTTCCATCACAGGGCACTGTGTGAGCCTAGAGCTATTCCTTGTGTGTGACCGGCCCTAAGCGCTGGCCCTGCCTGCTTTCCCCATTGCAGGCGAGTGAAGGAGGGAAGGGCCGCCAGCAGTGGTGTGCATTAGTTACATTTCTCTGCGAGTTCTCATGGTGTAGAGGTGGACAGAGGGTTTTCTTCAGAGGGGGAGATACTGCTTCCTGTTTGTTTGTTTTAATGTTTTTGAAATGTCGTTCATGTGGATATGTTGGGCAACTGTGGCAAGAGAAAAAGTGATTTATTCTTTTATGTCCTCACCCAAAGATATTCTTCCATGGGTTTTTAGAGAGAGGGGAAGAGAGAGGGAAAGACAGAAATATCCATTGGTTGCCTCCTGCACATCAGGGCCCGGGCTGGGGAGGAGCCTACAACCCAGGCACATGCCCTTGACCGCAATCGAACCCGGGACCCTTCGGTCCTGGATCGACACTCTATCTACGGAGCCAAACCAGCCAAGGCCGTGACTCACTCTTTTGATCTCCTCTTCTCGGTGTGCAAAATGGAGATTACAGGAATACCTCACATTTTAACGGAGCCTCCAGGCCACGCTTCCTCCCTCCCCTCTGCCCAGTGGCACCCTGAGTCAGAGACTCCCAGCCACTGCCCTGCTGTGTGGCTCCACCCCGCCTGCCTCCCGTTACGGGAAAAACAGTGGTTCGTTTCGTCCTCTGAGAAAGTGTCGTCGGCCAAAACGGTGTAAGGGTTTTCCTGTGTTCATTTCCGTGTTCGCTGGGGCGCTCGCAGTTGCTCATGTCCAGACGACACAGCAGTCGCCCATCAGCCAGGTCCACACACAACGCATCCTGGAGTCCCACAAGCTGAGCTGCTGCCTCAGCTTTCACAGCCCGTTTCCAAAGGCGTGTGAGCAAATCACAGCTGCCTGAGAATCCTCTTTTCCCCATCAGGGAAGCGTTAATCCAACAATGTGCTTTTCTTTATTTTTTTTTAAAAAAATATTGATGCCGAGACAGGTTTGGCTCAGTTGGATAGAGCGTTGGCTTGGGGACTGAAAGGTCCCGGGTTCGATTCTGGTCGGAGGCATGTACCTTGCTTGCGGGCACATCTCCACTGTGGGGCGTGCAGGTGGCGGCTGATCGATGTTTCTCTCATCGATGTTTCTGACTTTCTATCTCTCTCCCTTCCTCTCTGTAAAAAATCAATAAAATATATTTAAATATACATATATATATATATATATATGTATATATTGATAAAAAGGGAGAGAAAGAGAGCGAGAAACATCGATGATGAGAGAATCATGGATCAGCTGCCTCCTGCACACTCCCTACTGGGGATACAGCCCACATCCGGGGCCTGTGCCCTGACCTGGAATCAAACCATGACCTCCTGGTTCATAGGTCGATGCTCAACCACGGAGCCACGCAGGCCAGGCCACCCCACGTTTAGACAGCAAGGGCTGTGTATTTCTACCGATCTGTGCCGCATGAGACAAGGCCAGGGACCGCTGGCTCCTGCCCTGGCCGGACAGAGTGAATGACCCTGTGGTCAGGACTCAGGCTGGGCAGTGGGAGGGCAGTGGGCACTGAGTGTGTCGTCTCTATGACCTTTGGAACCCTGGTCTGCTGACCGGCTGCGTGGCCTGGGCTGGACTCCTGCCGGCAGCTGGCTCCCCGCTCCTCTGCTGGCACTCTCACTGCAGCTCAGCCTGGGGGACTGCCCACAGAGGGGGGGGGCGGGCAGAGGAAGCGCTGTGCTGTCTGCTGTGTTGTGCAGTTTAGGAGCCTGCTTCCGGGGAAAACCCAATCATGATTGCTGTTCGATGCCCTAAAATCAGGGATCCCCGGGGAGGGGGCCGTGCAGCTAGTTGCTGTCAGTAACCACTGAAGGTCTGGTCTTTGAGGAACTCACGCTGATTGTGCGGCGCCGGCACAGCCAAGGGTTCGGGAGCCTGAGGGCGGGCCGGCGGAGGACGAAGAAAAGACAGAGAAGGAGCTGGGTCTGGGTGGGTGTTCTGTGCCTGGCTGAGGCCGCAGGGCAGACCCAGAGGCAGGCTGAGCCTTTAGTTTAGTCAGAGGTAAACACGGTGATTGTTGCGGCTTTGCCAGCAGGTCAGTCCGAGGCTTAACCCTATACCCGCTCCCTACAGCTGATGATGATGGTGATGATGCAGCAGCAGCTGTGATTTGCAAACTCCGGCTTTAGAGTGCACCCCAACCTCAGCTGTGGAGTTTCCGCTCCAAGGCCAGCAATTGGCAGGCGTGGGTGGGGTGGGCACAGCATGGGTGACTGAAGGCCGCTGCTGGCGAAACCCAGGGTTGCCTTTCCCCCTCCTCTTCCCTGGCCCGCTGAGCCCTGTCACATACTCCAGTGCCCGCCCAGGCCCTCGTTTCCCGCTTCGACCAAGGCCTGTTGTCAGTGGTCTGAAGTCAATATTGGTTTCAGAGAGAGGGAGGGAGAGGGGGAGAGAGAGAAACATCAATGATGAGAGTCACTGATTGGCTGCCTCCTGCATGCCCCCTCCCAGGGATGGAGCCCGCATGTGCCCTGATCAGGAATCGAACCATGACCTCCCGGTTCACATGTTGAAGCTCAACTACTGAGCTACGCTGGCCGGGCCGGAAACCTCTGGATGCCTCTTGGCTCCTTCAGAGCAGGCAGCCCGGGGGCTGCTGGGCACCGTCTGAGGCTGAGGGCTGAGGGAGAGCGCCTGTCCATATGAGGCCTGATGGGGGCTCCCCAGGCCCCCACTCCCTTCTAGACAGCTGGGTTTCCTTGACTTGCAGGAGTTAAGATACAGTGGTACCTCGAGATAGCGAGCAACTTTTGCTTTGAAATACGAGCAACAGTTGAGATAGGAGTTGTCTCTCGGATCAGCTGGCTTCACACGACCCACCAGTTTACCACGATTCATGGTTTCCCACGCCTCAAGGTTACGGAATGAATTAAACTCGTATCTCGAGGTACCACTGTAATTGTTCTTGGAAACCCGGTCTCTCCCCGCTGCTCACCAGTTGCATGGACACAGAGAGAGCCTGTGCGCTTTGCTGCCTTTTGCTGACATAAACCCGCTCAGAGCCGGACGCGTCTCTCAGTGTCAGTGCACGAGAAGTCCGCGTGTGGAGTGGGCGCTGTGAGAGCCTCCCTCCGGCCCGGTCTCCCTGCCCCTTCTCCGTCGCCGGCAGCTTCGTGCGCTGTGTTTGATGTGTGTGTGTGTGGGGGGGGGGGGTGAGGGGGGGTACGGGGGTGAAGCGCCCAGTGATTAGAGTCAGCTGTTCGTTCTGACCTTTATGTTTTCCAGTGATTTCCGTGGTGCCCTTGTCAGTGCTGTTAGAACATCCCCGGGTTGGGGGAGGGGGAGGGTTAAGCTGTGCAGAAGGAAAGATATAGCCTAATGTTTCTCATAATACATGAATATTGAATAAACATCTCATTAAAGTCGTTAAAAAGTACTTGGGATAAAAACACTAATAAAACAACATCTGTCCTGCAAAAACATAGCCTGATTTACTTGTTGATGAATATCTGTTTTTGATCATAACCAATAAATACAGAATTAAAAATGAATTTAAGTGAATAACAATTTAGTATGAATCCAGCTGAACACAGATCATCTTGTTTTCATTTCTTGCCTTCTTTTAAATTGAGATTCTCCCTCCCCCGATTCTTGCCTTCCTTAATTCCATTCTCTCTCTCTCTCTCTCTCTCTCTCTCTCTCTCTCTCTCTCTCTTTCTCTCTTTCCTATTTTGAATTTTACTATCTATGTTTCTATTCTTCCAGGGGGAACTTGGAAATTTTAGCGAACGTATTAACTCCAATCAGTTCTGAAGTGAATAAATCCTAGGCTTTCTCTGGATTGTATTAAGGCTTTCGCATGCTTGGCTTGGTTGGGATTCCAGAATCTGAGGGTCGGTGTCTTTCATTAATTCTGAAAAAAAGTTCAGTCCTCATTTCTTCACATCTCGACTCTTCTTTATTATCCTTTTTCTTCTTCTGGAGCTTCAATTATACTCTTTCTGGAGCGCATCCTTCTCTTCGCCATGTCTCCTAACCTGCTTTTCATGGCTTGCTTCTTTGCTGCATTGTGGGTAATTACTTCATACATTTTTTTTTTTTTTTTTAGTTCATTGGCTATTTAGGACATTTATTGCTAGATCTACCGTCTTTCCCCCTAGAATCTTATTGGGCAAAAGAAAAAAACTCGGCTATTTAAACTTCTTTTTGTTGTTATTCTTATTAATCCTCACCGAGGACATTTTCCCATTTATTATTCAAGGGAGTGGAAGGGAGGGGGAAAGACAGAGAGAAACATCCATGTGAGACAGACACATTGATTGGTTGTCTCCTCAAACCCCTGCCTGGGTGGGGATCTACCCTGCAACCGAGGTACATGCCCTTGACTGGAATCGAACCCTGGGCCCTTCAGTCCGCTGGCCGATGTTCTATCCACTGAGCCACACCGGCCAGGACTGAACTTCTTTAACACATTTAATATCCATATCTCCTGTATTGGACGGTGTCAGTATTCGCGGTGGTGGTGTGTCTGGTTCTGTGGATTATGCTGCATGTCATGGCGGTCTATTTATGTGTTCAGAGATGTTTAAGATGAGGTCTGAAAGCGAGTGCCCTGGCCCCATCGCCAAACCTCCCCGCCTGCTGTTGGGGGGTGATGGGAAGCAGGTAGTTGAGATGCTTTTCCTCCCGCCTGCCCCGAATTGGGCTCCACGCGTGTCCCCAGGTGTGACACCTCTGCATGCAAAACGAGTGTTATGTTTCAGTCCTGACCCCGTAGCCTTTTGCATGGTTTGGGGAGGGAGAATAGTGTTATCTTTGTATCATTTTTTACATATATTTTTATTGATTTTTTACAGAGAGGAAGGGAGAGGGATAGAGAGTTAGAAATGTGGGTCAGTTTCCTCCTGCACACATGCCCTTGGCCAGAATCGAACCTGGGACCCTTCAGTCCGCAGGTCAACGCTCGATCCACTGAGCCACACCGGTTAGGGCGTATCTTTGTATCCTTTGCCTGGAAGCCAGACTCCCCAAAGTTCGTATTGAAAGCCATTAGAGTTGCATAGACCTCGGTGCGGGTGGCATGGAGAGTCATCTGCACCAGTGTGCTATCGCAGACTCGGGCGGGGCCAGGGTTCATTCTCAGCCAAGCCAGTGGCAGTTGCGAATGGGCCAGGACTAAGTGTGTGAGAGCCGAGCCACGGGCTCCCTGTCGCCGAGCCGGAACGCAGCTCCCGCCGCTTGCAGCCCCTCCCCGAGCTCCCGCAGCTGCTCAGAGCCTCTGACTCGCTCTGCATCCCGGCTTCCGACTCTCCTTCCCCTGCTCTGCTGAGGGTAATTGGCAGTCAGACGCTCATCATCACAAACAGCAAAAATATCCAAGTGTGTCTTTGCCTCCCTTCTGTTCTCTACCCTCCGAGTGGGGAGCGCTCCGACACACACACACACACACACACACACACACACACACAGTGCCAGCACCTGCGTGTCTGCTGTCGGTCGCCGACATCATGTCAGGGCGCTCCCCTTGCAGGTGTGCTCCGTCACCTGCCAGTCCGTGTTCCGGAACAAGGCTCCCCGCGTTAAGTAAGCTGGGGAAGGAAGTGCTGGCTCAGCGAATTCCGTCGCCCCAGAATTACTAAATGTCCCCCCAAACCCCCCGCACGCGAGCGCCCCGCCCCGGCCCAGCGCCACCGCGGCCCCCTTTTTGCAGTGCTCTGGCCCAGAAGCTCTCCCTCCCGGCCCCGGCCCCGCGGTGGAGCCGTGCTCTTCGGGACTGGCGTGGGGAAATGTGGCAGGTGCACACGCCTCAGGCTCCGCGATACCAGCCAGACCCCTGCCGGGCCCTGCCTCGAGCAGCTGCGGGTATTTGCGTGTTTCCCGCCGTCTGCGAGAGCCCTGAGAGAATATAAGAGAATGAATCACGCTTTACGTTAGAAGTAGTTAGTTCTCAGGCCAGGTCAGTGTGGCTCAGTGGCTGAGCATCGACCTATGAACCAGGAGGTCAGGGTTCGATTCCCGGTCAGGGCACAGGCCCTGTTTGCAGGCTCGATTCCCAGTAGGGGGTGTGCAGGAGGCAACCGATCCCTGATTCTCTCTCATCATCAATGTTTCTCTCTCCTTTTCCCCTTCTCCCTTCTCTGAAATCAATAAAAATTATTTTTTAACAAAACGAAACGAAAATTCTGTACAAATGATATCTACTCTTAATCATTTTAAAAAACAAAAGGCAGATGCTGTTGTATTTTTTCACACCATCAGCCAGAAGTGTTGCTTTGGTCGTTTTAAAGTGACAGTCCCCATTACTGAAAACACAGGTGGTCACAGACAGCTCTTCCGGTGGCGTAATGCAGGGCAGTGAGTGACCTGTGGGCGGAAACTTGCAGTAAATTCCTGAAAACATCTTTACTGATGCTTCTCATGTGGGACAGGCTTTGCTAAAGTGAAAGAACTTCCCTAATCACTGTAGCGAAGTGGCATTTGGAGAGAAGACTCAGCAAGTTATACTGAATGGTTAAGTGCAGGCCACGAGCCCTGAGAAGAGTGGCTCCATTCACTGGCACTGCTGTTTGCATAGGGAGGACCAGAGGTGCTGGGAAAGCCTGCAGCATTGGCCCGCCTTCCCCAACTCACCAGCGGTGGCTGCCCCAGCAGTGGCCGCTGGTCCCGGGTGGGGAGGCTGGGAGGGGGGGAAAGGGGCGTGGCTCTGGGTGTGTCTCTGTGTGGCCTGCCTTTCCGCCAGCCCTGGGCACTCAGGCTTCTGGCACAAAGATCCCGAGTATTTTCCCCAGGATTCAGAAATGTACGTATTTTGCTTTTTGGATGACTCCGGCAAGCATATGCCTAAAGTCAGTTCTTCAGTTTGGGGCTCCTGTGGGGATTTCCATTCTTTACGGCCTGCAAGGAATTACCATCGCGACCGTGGGCCTTTTCCATGAGAGCGTCTCACGTTGTACTGAAAAGACCACGCTCTTTGGGCTCCGGAAAAACAGTCCCTGTTCCGTCGAAGCCATTGAAGCCTGCGAGCGAGTCACACCTGGAGGGGAGGCCCCGCCCGCCTGCCTCCGTCACCGCCAGAGTGAGGGTGGCCGCCGCTCGGCCTCCGTCCGGCCCAGGCACAGGCGAAGGGCACCAGCCTCATTACTGCCCCAGGTCCCTCTGCTCTGCCCACGTGTGCCCGTGTGGCTTTGCTGGTGAACCTCACATCTCCTTGGCGTTGGTGTCTTTTTTTTCATTAAGAAATAGGTGAACTGTTTTTTTTTGTTGTTGTTAATTGACTTCAGAGAGGGGAAGGGGTGAGAGAGAGAGAAATATTGATGTGAGAAATAAGCATCGATTGGTTGCCTCTGTACATGCCCTGACAGAGTCAAACCTCCAACCGAGGTGTGTGCCCTGCCTGACCAGAAATCAAACCCGCCACTTTCTGGTGGACAGGGTGGGGATGACACTCGCACCCACTGAGCCACCGGCTGTAGTCACTTCAGTGTTTTAGTAACGGGGATTGTCATTTTTGAAATTATTTAAATTCTTAATAATGACAATTCTTGCTGATGCTGTGAAAAAAATTATAAAATAGCATTTGCCTTTTGTTTTTTTAAATGGTTAAGAGCAGATATCACTTGTACAGAATTTTTGTTTTGTTTAAAAAATGTATTTTTATATATTTCAGAGAAGAAGGGATAGGGAGAAAGGGAGAGAGAGAAACACCAATGATGAGAGAGAGAATCATGGCTAGGTTGCCTCTGCACAACCCCTACGGGGAATCTGCAGTAAATTTAATTTGTAAAGTGTTCTTTTGGGTACTTTTTAAATATATATATATATATTTTATTGATTTTAGAGAAGAAGGGAGATGGAGAGAGAGAAAAAAACATCAATGATGAGAGAGAATCATTGATTAGAGCCCGCAACCCCGGCACGTGCCCTTGACCGGAATCGAACCTGGGACCCTTCAGTCCTCAGGCTGACCGCTCTATCCATTGAGCCAAACCAGCTAGGGCTTTTTTTTTTTTTTACTCTTCAAGAAATAAGTGATCTTTCCTTTAACAAAAGAGTCAAACTGCTGTCGTTTCCCTTCTCGCCCCCCTGCAGGCGGTTACCCGGTGGATGTTCTGGAAGACGACCCGGAAGGCCACGGGGAAGCAGCTGTGGCTTACCACGCCGCGCTGAGGGCAGGGGCGCCGTCCGCGGCAGCCAGCCTCTCTCTGCCCACCGGGGAGCAGGTATGTCTGGTCCTCCTGCTGGCAGAAGGCCCTGAACGCTCTCAGGTGTTTATTAGAAAGTGGGGTGTTAGCGAGCTGGCGTTACAGGGTTGAAGGAAAAGCCTTCTGGAGTGAATAGCGTCTAACCCACCTTGGGAAGCAGCAGGGTTCCTGGACTGGGTCTGGAGTCCCGGACAGAAGGCCCGTCCTGCGAGGCAGGGAGCCCACAGCCTGCTGTGAACGCCACGCCTGCCACGTACCAGCTGGGTGAACTTGACCTCTCTGACCTTGGTGTTCTCAGCTCTCAGACTGGGACAGCGAGGGCGCGTGCTTTGCACTGTGGGGAGGAGCGTTAAATGAGACACTGAGAGGCCTGCCTGCCTCGCTCTGCTCTGTTCTTACTTGGTTGAACCTTCCTCGCCTTTCAAACGGACTGTGCCCGGGAGTGTGTTGGCCCTTGTGCGCAGGGCGCTGGGAGCCGTGGGCCACAAAGAGAAGCTTGGCCTGTGGGCAGTCCCAGCACGAGGCGGAGACCCCGAATGCCGCTGGGTGTTCCTCTCATTCATAAGCGAGCAGGCGCCCCGCCCTGAGGCTCTGTCCCAGGGGTGCGGGGGGAGGGGCACACACCTCTTGAGGATGCTGGCAGCAGCACCAGCCAGGGGGCCGCTGGCAGCCTGAGGGGCATTGTGGGTGGACCCCGGGCTTGTCCACACAGAGGCGCCAGGAGGACAGGAGGCCCTCTGCCCTCCTAGGCTGGGCCCGGGGCAGCGTGTGGAGGGGAGACCGGAAGGGCCTGGGCTGAGTGGGTGCTGAGTCCGTGCTGATGGGTGGCAGGGGGCCCAGGAAAGGGGGGGCAGCCCAGGGCCTCTGTCGTGTTACCCCGTTACCCTTTGCGTTCAGCCGGAGCGGTTGGGTCAGGTTAACCTCCGCGAACAGCGACCTTTCAGCGAACACCGGGCTGATTGTTGGGTGACTTCCTTGCCTCCCACGATGAAAAAACCCAGCGGCTGTTTTATCATCCTTTTCAGGTTAAACTTGAAGCTTCGTCCGTTTGCCTCTGCACGCTGCACCCGGACGAGCCTCAGCACAAACTCTTGGTCTTGGTCAGTCCCCGGGACACAAAGACAGGTGGGCAGTTACCACTGGATTTCAAACTCGGACCCGGGCTTCCCGTCTGTGACTGAGGGGACCAGACGCCTGGGAGGTGGGGGTGGCGCGCTGGGGCTGGACTCAGAACGTCAGGCAGAAGTGACACGTTTTCAGCTTTTAGAGTGGAAACGGCGCGTTATTTCTATTCATGCCACAAACTGATTACTTGTATTAAAGGCACTAGATATACGTACTCTTGCCCACAGCGATGGTGTTCAGGCCTGATTTTTTTAAAGGTATATTTTTATTGATTTCAGAGAGGAAGGGAGAGAGAGAAACATGAATGATGAGAGAGAATCACTGATCAGCTGCCTCCCCCAATCCTTTTGGGGGTTGAGCCCGCAACCCCGGGCCTGTGCCCTGACTGGGAATGGAACCGTGACCTCCTGGTTGGTTCATAGGTGGACGCTCAACCACTGAGCCATACTGGCCAGGCATGTATGGTCTTTTTAATAAGCAACTTAAAAACCCAAACCAACCCTTGATTAGTCAACCCTCTTTGAATGACTTCTGGTGAAAGTGTGGGGTTTAGGTCTTTAACTCCAGTTTGCAAACGGGGCCTACACACACATACACACACACACACATACACATACAAGCTTGCCTTTCTCCTGCGTGTTAGTCTGGGGTTTGGTGATGTCCTTGACCAGGGGAAGGTATCTCTTGTTGCCAGTTTAGATGCAAGTGCTCAGCTGGCTGTCTGGGGGTTTTGCAGGCGTGTTGACTGCGAGCCTAGGGTGGCTGAGCCGTGTCCAGTCAAGGTTAGTACATCTGTTTCCATCTGGCAAAACCTGGTCTCCATGAACAGAGGGTCTGTGATAACACCAGACCTTCACCACGGCCTTGAACTTGGCTCCAGCTCCAGGCTAGAGACAAGGAACAAATTGTAACTCGGTGTGCCCACAGGAACCCCTTGGTGAACAGATTGTCAAACGCCCAAAATGTCATTTGCCAACTTGAAGAACACATCCAAATTCCAGCATGCCCCTCTCCACCCCCCCCCCCGCCTTTTTCAGCATTTAACAATATTCTGGGTGTAGTCTTTAGCTATAGTTTGCATAATGTTAACATATGACGGACTCTGTGAATCTGTTTCCTATTAATTCCTTAATTTGTTGGTTGTTTTCAAGAATGTAAGATAGTAAATATTCATCAGCTCCAAGCAGGCTCGCTCGGAACCTCTCCTTTACGGACGATGGACGTTAAACAAAGTTTCCAGATGTTCCCCAACCTGCAGGCTCGGCCGTGGCGGCTGCATCTCAGGTGTCCCCCACCCCCGTGCCCTCTCCGTGGGCATTAGAATCAGACACGACCTGTGTCTTTCTACCATGTGACCGTGGAGGTGGCCATCGCTGGTTCCTCTGAATTTCCTGGAGCTGTTATATTTGTACAGGCGGGTGTGTGTGTGTGTGTGTGTGTGTGTGTGTTTGTGATTAGATGGAAGGGAAAGGAGCAGAGCTGACCTCTAAGCCCCGGTGTGGGTGAGCTGAGCAGCTGATATGCTGGTGGAGTCCATCCCAGGGACTCCCCATAACCCCGTGAGCAAAGGGAAAGCATCCTGGCTGCGCATTTCCTGGCTTCACGCCGACTGCTGGTAGGAAGGGGTACTGCAGCTCCCCGGCCCCCTTAAGCTGGGCAGCCCTTCTTCCCAAACAGGTGGTCAGAGGCACAGGCCCCGCCCCTTTGAGGCTCCTTCTCGGCTGTCGTGTGGCAGGGGCTGCTCCCTGTCACCAAGGACCAGTCCTCGTCCCTCCTCAGCGGCCGGGGCGGACGGAGCGCTCCCCGCTCCCAGTGTCACCACTGCTTCTCCTGCTCGCCAGGAGGGAGCCGGGGGCCTGATCTTCCGGGAGCTGCTTCCACAGGGTGTTTGGAGGTTCCTCCTCAGCTCGCTCACAGGCGAGACAGAGAGGGCCGGGGAGGTGGGGGCTCCCGGGGAAGGGGGGCTGAGAGGACCCTTGGGCAGCCCCCTCCCCAACCCTCGAGGAGAGTGTCTCGCCGGCAGCCGCCTCCAGGATGCTTCACACGACTGCTAAGTTTTTTCCGTGTCTGGCGATTGCATGTCATACGCACCCTGAGAAAAACAGGCAGGGAGTCAAAGCATGATGACTTTTTCCTGGAAAAGCGTCCCGTTACAGGCCCGCAGCGATGGCAGAGCTGAGGCGAACCGTCAGCAGGCTGCCCTGGGCCTGGCCGATTGCGACACCCGGGCCTGGGGCCAGCCCTCCTCGGGCTGCGTTTGGGGCAGGTGGGGGGTGGGAGGGTGGAGGGGTGCTCAGGGAACATCAGAACTGGGGGGCCTTTTCTGTGACACCCCTCTCTCCAGCTCATAGAAGCAAAAGGGTGTTCGTGCTGGAACAGATTCTGTTTCGGGGGGGGGCTGTGAGGGGCCCGATGGGAGGGCCGTTCGCCGTGACACTCATCCTCCAGGAACACACGTTGGCTGAGGCTCCTGCTTTCCTCCTGTGAGTTTGCGGCCCGGAGTTGGATTTAAACATCAGAGAAACGGCCTCCACCACAGAGGCATGCCACTCTCACCAGGGGCTGGTGGTCCTCGGAAGGCGGGGAAGGGCCCAGGGAAATATCCCCGTGTCAGGGATGGGTTCTGATTGACGGTTGTATCCATCTGCCTGCTGGCCACCCTTCCTGTGCATGTGCGTGGCTGTGCGTGTGTTTATGCAAGTGGCTCAGGGGTTGAGTGTCGACCTATGAACCCACAGGCCAATGGTTTGATTCCCGGTCAGGCCACAGGCCTGGGTTGTGGGCTCGACCCCCAGTGTGGGGCGTGCAGGAGGCAGCCAATCAGTGATTCTCTCTCATCATCAATGTTTCTCACGCCCTCTCTCTCCCTCTCGGAAATCAATAAAATATATATATTTTTTAAAAAAAAGGATGGAGCCGGAGTCTGGGGGTGGAGGTGTCTCCAGGCTCCTGAGGTTTTGCGCCTGCAGCCTGGGCTGTCCCCAGCTTGTCTGCTCCCCAGCCCTGAGGCATTCGCTGTGCGTTCCCTGGTCCGGCCCAATGAGATGAAGACTCCCTTCCTGGTGAGACCAGCTTTGGGGGGGCTCTCTCTGCCCCCACATCTTGTAGTGGAGCTGTCCCTCCCGATCCAGGCACCCCATCCTGCCCCACCTTCCTGGAGCTCCAGTCCGGCTCCTGGCGGCCACACTGCCCACTGCTGGAGAGCCACGGGAGGCTCACGCTGCCAGTGCGCCGCGAGCCAGGTGTCTCCTCCTCCCTGGCAGAGGCGCCAGGTTCACGGGCATCTGGGGAAAGACCTCCCGTTAAGGAAGACATCCGCGTGGAAATGGTAGCTGCGTAATGCGATGCGGCAGCTGCTATGTCCACGCGTGTGTTTCCCCTTCCCTTCGATCAGCGGTCGGCAAACCACGGCTCGCGAGCTGCCGCTCCGTGGACTAACGAGTTTGCCGACCGCTGCCTCGGATGAGGGCCGGGCCAGGCCTTTGTAAGCGTGAAGCCCACAGCCCTTGGGGCGGAGGTGTGCTTTGCGTTTGCGAAGATGCCCGTCACTTTGGTCGAGCTGCTGGTTTGTTGTGGGGAGGATGACATGGGTCTTAGATTTGTCATGGGCGGTGGTGGCTTGGACGCCAGGGGAGCGATGGCAGGAGGGGAGCCGGGGCCAGGGCTGCGGAGGCAGCAGGGGGACCGGAAGCCCCTTCTGTTGTGACTAAGGGAGTTGTTTTTTGGTGTGTTTTTTTTAATATATATTTTATTGATTTTTTACAGAGAGGAAGGGAGAGGGATAGAAAGTCAGAAACATCAACGAGAGAGACATCAATCAGCCGCCTCCTGCACGCCCCCTACTGGGGATGTGCCCACAACCAAGGTACATGCCCTTGACCGGAATGGAACCTGAGACCTTTCAGTCTGCAGGCCGACGCTCTATCCACTGAGCCACACCGGTTTTGGCATCCACGCCAGTTTTGAGGGAGTTTATTCCGGGCCTGTCCTTCGTTGTGCAGCGGCTCACACTTCGTTCTCAGAAAGCAGTTCGGTCCCTGTGGGGACAACGTGTGTGACGAGCCCGGCCCTGCCCCCACGGGAAGCTTCCAGGCAGCACCCAGCCCGCGGAGCTGACGGCTTTCCCGTCTGAGACGTCCCGGTGCAGCCAGCAGCGTGCGACAGCGACACCCTGGTGGCTGATTGGACGTCTCTGACCGAGGCAGCTTGTGAAGCACCGAGAAGAATCCTGGGGCGTTACAACGCTCCGTGCGTTCCAGCGGGTGCCATTTTGAACATGAATTAATGTGGCAGGTGTCAAGCATTTAATTGGCCCTTCTCTCCGGCCGGCTCCGTCCATCGGAGGCCGTGGTTAGGAATGATGTAACTCGCCAGTGACATGCAGCTGCCGCGTGGATGAGGTTGGCGAGCAGGTGCCGGCTGGACAAAGCTGTTTAACATCCGGCTAGTGCCGCTGGGGCCGAGCTTCCACCAAACTTCTCAAAGAGCCGAGAGACGGGGGAGACCGGGGCGGCAGCTTCCCGGAGTGGCCCACACGTTGGCTTCAGGTCGTGAGCTTGGTCCTAAACGTTGCAGATTCTGTTTCTTCCTCCGTGCTACCATTTTCCTCCCCCGGGCTACCCTTTTCCTCCCAATCTCAGCTGACGGAGTTTGCTAGGAAGGTGTATGTTTTTATTCCTGGCCTCACACCTGGCTGGAGAAGCGGGTATAAATATGGCAAGAAGCCCTACCCGGTTTGGCACAGGGACTAGAGCATCGGCCTGCAGACCGAAGGGCCCCAGGTCGATTCCCGTTGGGAGGTGCATGCCCCGGTTGTGGGCTTGATCCCCAGTGGAGTCGTGGGAGAGGCAGCTGATAATGCCTCTCATCAGTGATGTTTCTCTCTCTTTCTCTCTCCCTCTTCCTTCCTCTCTGAAATCAATCTATATATATATATATTTTTTTTTAATGGCAATAAGCCTGGTCGGTGTGACTCATTTGTTGAGTGTTGCCCTACGAACCTGGAGGTCACAGTTCAATTCCCGGTCAGGGCACATGCCTGGGTTGTGGGCTCCATCCCCAGTACAGTAGGCAGTTGATCCATGATTCCTCATTGATGTATCGATATCTCTCTCCATCTTTGTTCCTCTCTGAAATAATAAAAATATATTTAAGAAAATAAAAATGGCAATACAAGGGCATAGAGAAAAGACCAGAGGCGAGATAAATGGTGGAGTATCATTCAGCGGAATGGTATTCAGTGCGAAGGCAGAATGTGGAGAAGCCCAGCCCTGAGACGACCCGGGGGAACCAGTGCCTGCCACATAGGACCTTGCCTGAGCGGCAGCGTGCTGGGTGGTGACCGCTGGCTGTGTGCGTGCCATCCCCTCCTCTTGCTTTCTCTCCAGTCGTGGCTGTCTACCTGAAGGGCTCCTGGTGGGCCACCGAGGACGTGCTGAGGACCTCCGACCCCGCCCGAGAAGGCCTCCGGAAGGTGAGAGTGGACGCTGCCGAAGGTCTGGCATCGGCACGCTGTGACCACGTTAATATCCCGACCCTCTAATTGCATGTTGTTTCTTAGCTCTTCTCCTCCGGTTACCCCAAAAGCTTGCTTAATGTTCTTTCTTTAAAAAAAAATGTTTTATTGATATTTTACAGAGAGGAAGGGAGAGGGATAGTCAGAAACATCGATCAGCTGCCTCCTGCACACCTCCTCCTGGGGAGATGCCTGCAACCAAGGTATCTACTTGACCGGAATCCAACTGGGACCTTACAGTCCGCAGGCCAACACTCTATCCACTGAGCCAAACCGGTTTCGGCAGTGTTCTTCCTGTTAACATAAATCAGTGGCCCTGATGGAGGGATTAGAACGAGGTCTTGTTTTTGTGTTTCCAGAAACGTTTCTAAGTCAACATCTCATTCCTCACCTTATTTTCCCTCCCCTCACCCCCATCATGAACCTGCACAGCTGAAATGCATGTTCTTTCTCTCCTTTTCCACTGCCAGCTTTTGACTGGATGTTTCCCTTAAGTTGACAATTATAACCTCTCACGTCACACCGACTGGCTGCAGTGGCTGGGTTGTTACGCCGACCTCTGAACTTGATTTGGCTGTCGCTGTCTGAGATACTACATTGGGTTGGCTTCTCAGAATTAGTTCGTGTGGCCTGGCCAGTGTGGCCCAGTGATGGAGCATCAGCCCAGGAGCCACGAGGTGGCCGGTTGATTGCCGGTCTGGGCACGTACCCGGGTAGCAGGCTCCATCCCTAGTAGGAAGCCTGTAGGAGGCAGCCGACCCAGGATGCTCTCTGGTCAACGTTCCTCTCTCTCTGTCCTCCTCCCTTCCGCTCTAAATATCAACTTTTACAAACATGTTTTTAAAAAAGAATTAGCTGGTGAAGTTTTCGCCAATCTTTTTCTCATCTAAGATTTGGCTGCAGATAAAGGTGAATGTTTCACATTCTCGGCCAGTTAATAAATTTATTGGCTCTGCGCACTTCGCACCATTTGCTGGGAGGCTGCAAGCTGCTTTTACTGGCAGGGCAGTTGGAAACGGACTAATGTTTTAGACACCACTCAGGTGGTCTTTCCCTAGACCAGCCGAGGAAACCGAGGCTCACAGAGGTGGTGGGCTGCAAGTATAGCCAGGAAGCCACACCCACAAACGATGGTGAAGAAAATGTAAGGTTAAGTGTTAAAACCCAGCCCCGCCGGCGTGGCTCTGTGCTTGCACACCAACTTAGGAACCAGGAGATCATGGTTCGATTCCCGGTCAGGGCACATGGCTGGGTTGCAGGGGGCAGCCTATTAATGATTCTCTCCCATCATTGATGTGTCTGTCTCTCTTCCCCTCTCTCTTTCTCTCTGAGATCAATAAAAATGCATACTTTAAAACACACACACAGACAGAAACCAACATTAACAGCTGTATGGAACGCCCTTTCCCAGAGTCTCAGTTCTATGGGTGACATGCAGGAGGCAGCGCTGGCCGGCTCAGCAGGGGCACCGGCCGGCCTGTCCGCAGAGTCCCACCGGCGGCAAGGCGCCCTCTGCAGTGAGGCAGGAAGTCACCGCCCTCTGAGCTTCAGGCTCCTCACCAGACGCCCGGCAGGTGGTGAGAACCGGAGGCGGCAAGTGGGGCCGGCTGGTGTGAAGGTCATGGGAGTGAGACCTCGGTGAGAATCGAGGCACACGATGGCCTCAGGAGAAGAGCCAGGAGCCTTCGATGCCGGTGCAGGATCCATCGCGTCTGCGTTTGCGCTCGCCTCACTGGCTCTGTCCGCTTCCCTCCCAGGTCCAGTCGTTCGGGGAAAGGATCGTGCTCTTCGTCCTCAACGTGGTCATCTTCGGGAGGGCGGAGCGGGACCTGGACGCCGACGCCGTGTTCTTCCTGCCGCACTCGGGGCGGGAGCAGGCCAAGATCCTGTGGCGGGACGGGGCGGCGGTGGGATTCTACACAGCCAAAGCCAAAGGTGAGGGCGGCCGCCCGGGCCCGGGGTCAGCGGCAGCCACCAGCGGCGAGGCCGAAAGGTGGTCCTCCTGCTGCCGGGGGCCCTGGCACAGGCCTTGCTGGGGGAGACTCTCCGGGGACCCCAGTGGTCACTCAGCCGTCACGTGAACGGACCAGGTTCAGATCTCAGTCTCACGCGCTCTCGTCCTGCTGGACTCTCAGGCCGGCCCGGCCCTGAAACACCTGCTGCAGGTCCTGTGCAAAGTGACTGAAGCACCAGGCTTTCCTTTCTTCTCTCGGTGTCCCGTTGGCTGTCAGGGCGAGGACCGCCGCTGTGGCTCCCATGTGCAGAGCGCACTGCTGCTAAGAGGCCTGGGCGGGACCTCTGAAGCAGGGAGTCGCCACACAGCAGGGTCGGGGGAGGGCTGGCTCAGATTCCTGGGCTGTGGCAAGAGGTGCCTGGCCACGAGTGCCATTTCTTAAAAACCTATTTTATTGTGTTTTTTTTACAGAGAGGAAGGGAGAGGGAGAGCGAGTTAGAAACATCGATGAGAGAGAGACATGGAACAGCAGCCTCCTGCACACCCCCTACTGGGGATGTGCCCACAACCAAGGTACATGCCCTTGACTGGAATTGAACCCGGGACCCTTGAATCCACAGGCCAATGCTCTATCCACTGAACCACACCAGCCAGGATGACAAGTGCCATTTTGCCAAAGGGATAGGTCTCTTCTTTAGTATTGCTTTCTTTAATTTTTTAACTCTTTGAAATTAATTTTAATTGATATATAATGTTATATTAATTTCAGGTATTTTTACAATTTTATTGATTTCAGAGAGGAAGGGAGATGGAGAGAGAGAAACATCAATGATGAGAATCATTGATCAGCTGCCTCCTGCATGCCCCCCACTAGGGATCAAGGCAGGAACCTGAGCACGTGGCTTGACCAGGAATCGAACCGTGACCTCCTGGTTCATAAGTCAACGTTCAGCCGCTGGGCCACGCTGGCCAGGCTCACTGCGGTTTTAGTTTGCATTTTCCTGTGACTAAGGATGTCAGTGTGTCCGTTGATTGGGAAATGTCTGTTCAGATCACCTGTCCATTTTTTACTGGTTGTTTGTTTTCACTTTATTGAATTGTAAGAGCTCTTTATATATTCTGGCTATGTCTTTTTATCAGGAATGTGATTTGCAAACATTTTCTTACAGTCTGTGGCTGGCCTTTTCATTTTGTTAGTGGTGTTTTCTGAAATACAATGGTTTTTATTTTGGTGAAGTCAGACTGACCCATTGCCTGTGGTTTTGGTGTTGAAGCTAAGAGCTGTTTGCCTAACTGAGGCTAGGTTGTGCAGTTTTTTTCTCTCCTAAAACTTTGTGGTTTTAACCTGTACGTTTATGTCTAGCTCCATCTTCAATTAATTTTTGTATATGATGTGAGGTAAGGGTCCAACTTCATTTTTAAAATACTGACTATGGCCCTGGCCGGTGTTGCTTAATGGTTAGAGCGTTGGCCCGCACACCAAAGGGTCTTGGGTTTGGTTCTAGGTCAAGGGCAGGTGTCTGGGTTGCAGGTGTGATCCCCGGCCCAGGTTGACCAATCAGTGTGTCTCTCATCGGCGCCTCTCTCTGTCTCTCCCCTTCCCTTCCTCTCCTTCTAAGAGTCAATGGAGGAATATCCTCAGGCGAGGGTGGCAGCAAATCAAATACTGTGGCTGACAGCTGGTCAGCAGGAGAACTGGTGGGCGGGCGGGGAGCGGTGTCCGTCTGGTGTTGGTGGCTGGTATGTGGAGTGGGCGGGCGGGGAGAGGTGTCCATCTTGCGTTGGTGGGTGGCTGGTGTGTGGAGTGGCACCTGTGAGCTGGCCACATGGTGTGCAGGGCCCTGGCAGGCTGGTCCCGGCCCAGGGGACAGTCTGTTCTTGGTTCCTCTGCAGGCAGCCTGTGCGGCGACGGCACAGGTCTGTGCTACCTGCTGCCCGTCTTGGACACGGTGTTTGTCCGGAGGAGACACCGGGGCCGGGGCCTGGGCGTGGCCATGCTGCGGGACTTCTGCGAGACGTTCGGAGAGGACGAGGCCCTGGGGGTCAGCTGGCCCATTTCTCCCGCCATGTACCGAGGTCAGCCCCGCGCCGGGAGAAGGCGTGGGTCCGGGTGAGGGTGACACACCGGGGTGGCCTCTTCCTTCTGAGGGACCTCGTGGCTTGGACACAGACGAGCCTTTACCACCAGAGCCATAGCTTCCCGGCCGGGGGTGTACTGGGTGTGGATGGAGTCAGACAGCCGGCGGGCGCTCAGTGGTTGACCAGGGCGTCACTGTTCAATTCCCAGATTGCAGGCTCGATCCCCAGTAGGGGACGTGCAGGAGGCGGCCAGTCCATGATTCTCTCTCATCATTGATGTTTCTCTCTCTTCCTCTCCCTTCCTCTCTGAAATCAATAAAAAAAACATAATTCCCCCCCCAAAAAAAAAAAAAAAAAACAGCAAATCCACACAAGGTCCTGCTGCTGGCTGCCTGCCACTGCTCCCGAAGGCGCCCGGGATGGAGGGGGGTGCAGGGGGGCAAAGGCTGTGCCGGGACGTGGGGAGCGGGCAGAGCACAGGGAGAAGTGGCTGCAGGTGGGGCCAGGCGCTGCCCTGGGTCTAGGCGAGGGGCCTCCTGCCCGGTCTCCTCTCCGTCCGTGCTGCTGGCGGCCGGCACTGCCAGGGGGCCTGACGGGGCTCCCGGCTCGGGGGGACGGGGAGCAGGTTCCCCTTCGCTGCATTCGGGACGCTGTCAGGTGACCGTGCTCACCCCCAAGCGTGGGCATAAGAGCCCGCAGGCTCGAGGGCACTCAGGACTGAGGCGTCCACGGAGGCTGAGCTGGAGGGTGCTGAGGAAGAGGAGGGCGGTGAGGCTTGGGAGGGAGGAGGGGCAGTGCTGAGTGGGGGATGTTATGGGGTGAGTTTGGTACCCCAGTTCTCATGAAGAAGCCCTGGCCCAGTGGTTGCATGTGGCCATGGGGTGTTTAAGGGGTAACAAGGGCCCTGAGCCGGTCGGACTGGTGAGGAGGGTCCCCCGTAAGGACGACCCGGATGGGGAGGCAGGTGAGGGCCGGGAGGGGGCGCTGCACGCCCAGGAGAGGCCGCGCTGCCGACACCTCGATCTTCACTCCCGGGCTCCGGTGGAAGCCGCCGGTCCTCCTGGCTCCTCCTGGCGTTGTGCTGCGGCTTCCGAGCGAGGCCGGCAGGGCGGGGAGGGAGGAGCCGGGCGGGGCTGCGTGGAGCCAGGGCTGGGCCGCAGGAAGGACGCCAGGCCGGGCTGCCTGTGCGCGGCCGGCTGCTCCGCTCACGAGGCCTCTGCTCAGTCTGCAGGGCGTTCCTGCTGGCCCACCCGGAGGAGCGGGACCGCCTGTGGGAGGTGGAGCCCCCGGGGGCCTGGGGCCAGAGAGACAGCATCTGGCTGAAGGTTCGGCTCCAGCAGGCGGCGCTCCCGGGCCCCGGGCCGGCCTGAGGGTTGGGTCTCCTCATCCTCACGTCACTGCCAGCACAGCCCTTCACCGCGTGGAGCAGCCCGCGGGCACCCGGCCGCCAAAGCGCCCAGGGCTGGCATCTCTCCTCCCTCCACCGTCCCTTCCTGAACGGACCACAGCCCCAACCCCCTGTCCAGGAGGAGCGGAGCGGGGGTGCGGTTGGGGCCTCACTACCTCCCCCCCCCCCGGAAGCTCCTGCGACGAAGGCCCCTTTAACAGCTGAGCGGACCGTTGGGACGGGGAAGACGTGAAGGTCCTTGTCCAGCCGAAGACCGCCGGACACATCGTTTCAGGACACAGGGCTTGCTGCGAAGAGCTGGCCGCTGGCCCCTGGTCCTCGGGGAGAATAAGAAAAAGGGGTGGAGCTTCGACCTATGAACCAGGAGGTTGTGGGCCTGACCCCCAGTAGGGGGCGTGCAGAGGCAGCGGATCCATGATTCTCTCTTATCGTGGATGTGTCTATTCCTCCCCCTCCCTTCCTCTCTGAGATCAATAAAAATATATATTTAAAAAGGGGGTGCATCCTGTAAACCGCCTTCTGCAAACGGGGAGCTGGTCTCGGGCAGCCCCAGGGGGATGCTGTCGTGTGGAGATGTCCTTGTCTACGTGGGCAGCCCGGTGACTCACGCTGTCCTCAGTTTGGGGGTTACCGTGGGGGCTGGCGGTGGGGTTTCGATGGGGGCATTGGCCTGGTGGCTCTCCCAGGGAGCGGATGGGGATGGGAAGGCCTTTGCCAGCCAGAGGGCAGGGAGGGCAGTGAGGGCAGCAGCCGCACCGTCCGGGGGTCCCCACGTTGCTTTTTGCCGGCATCCCCTCCGTCTCTCCCGCCTTGCAGGCTGTTACCGCTCAGCCCTACAGGGGAGGCCTGGGGCAGGGCTGGATGGGGGCGGGGTCTCCGCGCGGCGGGTGTGGGGGTGCCGGGAGACTCCGGAGGCGCTGATTAAATTCACCGAAAGCTCGGCGTCCCTTCCCTCGTTTTGCCCGTGCCCATCAGCATCAGAGATCCCCGAGGCGGCGGGAGCTCATTAGCGGCCGCGGGCATGAGGCCTGGCCCGCTCCCCCCACCCCACTCCCCTCAGCCGGTGACAGCGGTGACAGCGAGAGAGCCCGGGAGTTTATTGGTGATAATGGTGATCGCTGGGGCTTTTACGGTGCCTTTCAGCTCGGTGGCTTAATGGGTCTTTTCAGACGTTAATGGGGTAACCGGGCACCGGGAAGGCGGGCCGTGGCGGGGCTGTGGCTGTGATCCTAACGAGGCGGCTCAGTGACTCACCCCCGGCAGCAAGCGTCAGACATGCGGGGTGAGGAGCCTCCGGAGCCGCTGGCTGAGCCGGCGGCCCGCTCCCTGACACAGGCCCGCCCCGCACAGCACGCGCCTGGGGGGCCGCCGGTCCTTGGGGCCGGGGTGGGAGTGACTCGTGACTCACAGCTCGCACGTCAGGTCGTGGAGGCAGCGTGGACAGCGTGCAGGCCGGAGGGGGGCACAGGGGAGGGCGTGTCTGCATCACTAGGGAGATGGAGCCTCTCAGGAGAATTGCACGGGAGGGGGAGGTTGCTGTTATCTCAGGAGCCGAGAGTTGGCCAGGTCTGGTCAGGGCAAACCTAGCGGTGCCAGAGTTGCCTTTAGCTCTGGCTGAGATTCACCAACTCTCTATTTTTTTATTTTTTAAGATATATTTTATTGGTTTTTCACAGAGAGGAAGGGAGAGGAATAGAGAGCCAGAAACATCGATGAGAGAGAGAGACATCGATCAGTCACCTCCTGCACGCTCCCTACTGGGGATGTGCCCGCAACCAATGTGCATGCCCTTGACCGGAATCGAACCTGGGACCCTCCAGTCCCCAGGCCGACGCTCTATCCACTGAGCCACACCGGTCTCGGCACCAACTCCCTCGTTAAATCCGCAGACGCGGGCACTCTGACTGGGGCTGGTCCAGAAGCACACGCGAGCCCTTGAAGGAAGAAGGGGTGTTGTCATGATTAGATTATGGAGGCTCTCTCATTAAGGAGGTCTGCAAGTTACGCTCTTTCACCGCCTGTGAAGTCAGCGTTGGTTCCCAGTCCCCCCAGTTCTGTCTCCCAGGGCCAGGCAGGTCTTAATTCCCTTTTCTGGGGGGCAGAGTGGGGATGCGGCCACCCAGCTTCATCTTGCAGCGGTTCGGTGCGTCAGGCGGTGAGTGAGGGCCCGGACGCCCTGCAGTTCCCCCCATCGGCTCCCCCTCCAGGGACGAGGGGAGGAGCCCAGGGAACAGCCCCTGAGTCGCCCAGCAGCTCGGACTCGGGGGAATTCCCTTCCCCGGAAACCACCAGGCCACCTCCTGTGGTTTCAGTTTCCAAACGGCTGTTATTCCTGGAGGTGCTCTCTGGGCTTGTTCTGGTCCTGGGGCTCCCTCCTTTGTCCCTTTGTTCCCGAGTGTGATTTTGGAGGTGTCTTACCATCTCCTGTGCCTTAGGAATAAGCAGGAAACCAGTGAGCCGATAGCTTTTTATTTTACTAGAGGCTTGCTGCATGAAATTCATGCTCGGGGTGTCCCTCAGCCTGACCTGCACCCTCCACGATCTGGGACCCCTAGGGGGGTGTCTGACTGCCCTCTCACAACCCGGGACCGCTGGCTCCTAACTGCTCGCCTGCCTGCCAGTCTGATCGCCCCCAACTCCTTCCCCTGCCAGCCTCATCACCCCCAACTGCTCTTCCCTGCTGGCCTGATTGCCCTCTAACTGTTCTCCCCTGCTGGCCTGATTGTCCCCTAACTGCTCTCCCCTGCTGGCCTGATTGCCCCCTGACTGCTTGCTCCCCCGCCGGCCTGGATATGGGCACATGTCCAGGGAGTGGGAATGGGAGTTACCGAGTTAACCACCTCTGCCTCGGCCCCCACCACCATGGCTTTGTCCGGAAGGAAGTCGACTTGGTCTAATCAGCATATTACCCTTTAATTGGTATAGATTTTTGAGAGCATAGGGAGGGAGAAGGTGAGAAACATCAGTGCGAGACACACATTGATTGGTGGCCTCCCGCACATGCTCTTGACCCACACACCCCAAGCCTGCAACCCAGTGTGTGCCCTTAGCCAGAATCAAACCCAAGACCCTACGGTGCGTGGGCCGACACTAACCACGGAGACAAACCAGCCAGGGCCGCTAGCTTCTCTGTGGAAGCAGGGCGTGGCCGTTCCTCGGCAGTCCAGAAGAGAAACTGGTCTTCCTTACAAATGCTCCGAACTGTTGTGAAGCAGCGTCACTTGTGGACTGTGGCTTTTAAAGTTTGCATGATCCTGCCTGCGATAACAGCTGGGCTTATCATGGTCCTGGACTATTTATGGGGTGATCTTGATCTTTTGAGAGGCGTTTGTGGGAAATGTTTTTCTCACTACACTCGGTTGCATTCGAAGCCTTTGACACTTGACCAATAGGATCTTAACTCCCGGCTGTGACTCCCCGGCTAGCTTGCACATACCTTAGGCTTCCTTACTCTGGAGATGAAATTGAATATGTCGACAGCACTTTTACAAAAACGTTGCTGGAGGCAGAAGATAATTGCACACGGCTTTGAAAATTAATATTTTCATTCTTGAGCTTAGTTGTTTTTTTCCAGGTGAATTTTTAATAGATTCAATTGCCATCCACAGGGCAAATATTTTCCTTCCACTTACATTAAATTTGTAAAGCTGGGGAGTGTATAAAGAACATGGGAACTGCCTGAGCTGGGAGGTGGGCATTTTCCTCGTCTTGTCTCAGCTTGTCCTGGGGAGGTGGCCGGACATTTAATGGCAGCACGTTTGGCGGGGAGGTGCGGAGAGCAACCTCCTAGCCGGATGGGTTTTCCTGCCTCATGCTGCTCTGAAAGGCTGTCTCCCTCTGGTGGCCATTGTAGCCTACTGCGTCCTGCATCACAACCAGAGGTGTTTGCCATGGGCCTGTTTGGTTGCTTCTCAGATTCTTGGCCTAGAGTTCAAATTTGTGCATTTAAAAACACACACACACACACACAAAAAAAAAACAACTTACCGAACTTTCACTGGTTAGGAATAAAATGCGAGGGAGCTAAAATTTCACACATCAGGAAAAGCAGAAAAATGATAATGGATGACCTACTTCATTCATTCACTCATATATTTGCTCATTGGTTCCATTGATTGCTGGAGCGTCTTCCCACACAGGCACTGTCTGCGGCGACGGGTGCATAGTGAGTAAAGCGGACAGTCTCTGAACGCATTGATGAGCTTAGCTTTTTGTGAAGAAAATTACACAGAAACTGAGAGGCCCGGCCGAGTGGCTCAGTGGTTGAGCGTCAACCTGTGAACCAGTCAGGGCACATGTCCAGGCTGCAGGCTTGATCCCTAGTAGGAGGTAGCCCATCAGTGATTTTCATCATTGTTTCTCTCAACATATACATAAACATATGTATATATGAGGGAAACTGACATATACCATGAATTTAAGGACATTATGCTAAATAAAACAAGACCGTCATACAAAAAGCAAATCTTGCAGGATTCTACTTCCATGAGGTATCTAGTCAAACTCAGAAACAGAAAGGAGGCGGCAGTTGCCAGGGGCGGGAGGGAGGGAGGAATGGGAGTCAGGGAGTTTATGGAGGACAGAGTGTCAGTCTGCGATCAGTGTGACTGTCCTTCCTGCTGCTGAACCGGGCACTGAAAAACGATTCACGTGCTGCATTGTATATTTTATGATTAAAACGTGTGCTCTTTAATAGGCCGTGATAAAATGCTTGTAACGTGTAAACTGTACAAATGCATAGCTCGCATGTTCTTACCACCTTCTGCCGTGAGGGCCCCAGCTCCCAGCACCGCCCCCCATGCCTCCATCAGGCCTCCCGCTCCCCCATTGGAGTCACAAAAAGGCAGCCTCACCCGCTTTTCCAACTGCGGTTTATTCCAGAGCAGGGTCGCATGATGCTGACTCAGAGCCCAGTTCATTTCTAAAACACCAGCAGCGGCTTCATCTCCCTCCACCACAGGCCAAGGCCAGAGCTGCTGCCCGCTGCGGCTGGACTTTTGAGGAATCAGAACATGGAGCCAGAGCCGCGCAGCCCGGCCGTGACCCAGCCGCTCCCCGCGCTGCAGACGGGGGATGGCGACTGCTGGGCCGCAGCCCGGCCCCGGCGGCGTGGCTGTGGGTCTCCCTCTGGCCCTGCTGTGCTGCTGACCCACGTGAGCAGCCACCCAAAGGGATGCAGATGGCACTCAAGTCACCCAGAGCCTCCACTCGGTGCCCTCCCCACAGGGCCTGCCCCCCCTGCAGGAGCAGCCGAGCGAGGGCAGTCAGCCCGGGCGGCCGGAGCCCTGCCACCGAGCTGCGCGCTGGCATCCGTCCTCTAACCCTCAGGGAGGTCCCCACGGTCCCCGTTCCGGGAGAGGCCACGGGTGCCTCAGTCTCAAAGCTACGAAGTGACAAGACAGCAACGAAAGGCCCAAAGGTCTGTGTGACCCGAGCTTTCCGTTACCCAGAGCCCCAAGTCACCCCTTAGGGAACAAGGAGACGGCGGGGTGAAGTGTGGAGAAACCCAGCCACCATTGTGATTATCGACCACAGCGCCTGAAGGAGGGCGGCTCCTCACCACGCCGGAGCCCCGGCCCCCTGACCCGCACCCCGCTCCTCCCAGGGTGGGAAGTGACAGCCTGGGACAAGCCCCGCTCCCACGGCCCTGTAGCCGGTCCACCTGACATCTCATGTGCCTCTAAAGTGCCATCAGCAAAACCAGGAGGCTGAGGGGTGCCTACCGCCCAGGAAAGAGGGCTGTGCTGTGGGGACAAGGTCAGGACAGTGATCCCCACTCAGACCAGGGGACATGCCCAGTGCTCTCCTGCCCCGACCCCCCAGCCTCCCCTCCCTCCCTCACGCCCTCCTGTCCTGCGCCTGCCCCTGCCCCCCGCTGGGGCCCGGGCCCAGGTCCTCGGGCCAGTACTGGTCCTGCATGAACTGCTCCACGTCCAGGCTGCTGTCCGGCTCCCGGTCCTCGGGGCGGGGCCAGAGGCGGCTGGCCTCCCGCTCCCACGGCCCCTCCACCAGCCGGTACAGCTCCATGGCCGTCGCCGCGTCCTCCACGGAGGAGTGGCCGTGCTGGCCCGCCTGCGGACGAGACCGTGCGTCACTCCCGCGCTGTGCCCGCCCGACCGTCACAACGGGGTGTCCGGGGGGCAGGGGTTTCCAGGCAGAAGCGCGGGAACCTCGGGCACGATACAGCCGGCTTCAGCCTGTTCCCTCACATTAAACGGTAAAACGCCGCCCTGGCTTGAAGAGCCTCGGGGAGCTGGAGGTGAGGGACGTGGGAGCGGGAGTTAGAGGCTGCCCGGACCAAGGCTTCATCTCTGGTTGCAAAGGCAGGCACTGAGCTGGAGCTGGGGGGACAGACCCGCAGAGGAGCGTGGACGAGGTGTACCCCGGGGAGAAGGGGGCTGGGTGCACAGGCGGACCAAGGGCCTGGAATGGTTAGGGATGATGGGGGGCTGCAGGGGCAGCCACACCACGCAGCCTGGGGCCCACTTGCAGGGTGGCTAGGCTTGCTTACTCCCCTTACCCCCCCCCCTATACACAGGCACACACCTGGATTTTCTTGTGCAGCAGCTGCTGGGCCAGCTCCTTAAGCGAGACGCGGGTGCGGGTGAGCAGGCCGGGCGGGCTGAGGAGGCTGGGGACGTAGGTGGTGTCCCGGGTCTGGCTCCGAGGGTGGACGTACTTGAGGGCCTTGAAGTCGTTGTGCAGCGCGTGTCCCACCACCACCTTGCCCTTCAGGAGCTTGAGGATCTGCGAGCGGAGAGTGGGGTCAGGAAGACCCCCCTGTTGGCGGCCCAGCCCGGGGGTGCAGATCCCCCTAGAGGGGGGCAGCATGGACGGGGCGGGGACGGGCCCAGTCCACCACGCTGCCAAGCGCGAGTCCAGACCCTACACCTACTGATTAAAGAAGCAGGGGCACTGGCCGGCGGGGCTCAGGGGCTGAGCATTGACCTAGGAACCAGGAGGTCATGGTTCCATTCCCGGTCAAGGCACATGCCCAAGTGGTGGGCTCCATCCCCAGCAGGGGGCGTGCAGGAGGTAGCCAACCCATGGTTCTCTCTCATCATGACTGTTTCTATCTCTTCCCTCGCCCTTCCTCTGAAATCAATAAACATATATTTTAAAAATGGAAAATGTCCCAACATGATGGTTATATTGGAGCAGGATTTGGTGTGTGACTTGCCCTTGGGAAACACTAGGTGAATGAGGAAGCCACACCCCTCAGACACCCACCAGGGAGCTCTGGTCGCCCGTGTGAGGCCATAGCCAGCTCCCTCGGTGTCCCCACTTCCCGTGTGATTTCAGGTCACTTCCTGGATCACTTCATCGGAACCCAGGCTCAGCCCCTCTGACAGCTGCCTCCACGAGGAAGCCTCAGGCCGCCATGATGGGCTGCGTGTTGGTATTGGCTGATGCATTTCTTAACCATGTGACACGTGCCAAACGGGGTGCGCTGAGTGTGCAGGCCACGCCTCTTTATTTTCGCTGTGTCGCTCTGATGTGTTTTGAGTGCTGCGTCCCTAACCCATTCCCCCCATGGGCTCTGATGGTTCCGTGTGCCCGTGTACACGGCACGATGGGCTTTAGGCGCACACACCGAGCCTCCGAGGCAGAGACCTAAGAATCTGAATTCCCAGGGGGCTCTGGGACGAGGCGCCCAGATCAGCAAGGCGTGAGGTGTGCTTATGCTCAGGCACCCCTGGGGTTCCTGGCCACCAGATGACCCAGCCAATCACTCATTCTTTTCAGAGCCCTGGGACACGACCGTAAGGGAAGAGACAAGGACTACCCCTGAGGGACAGCGCCGGCTGGGGCCTCGGGACGCTGTGAGAGGGGATGCTCGGATGAGGAAGCAGAAGAGGTAAGCAGCCTCGGGATCCGCGTACGCGGGATGGTCGGAAGGAGCCCCTGGTCTGGAGAAGTCAGGTCACGGAATTCCCAAGCTCCCGCGTCCGTGCTGAGTGGGGACTCAGCCCCGGGCCCTCTTCCCAGCCCTCACGGACCCGCCCGTCCCCCCGCCTCACCTCCTTCTGCGCCACCGGGAAGGGGATGGCCTTGCGCAGGTGCTGCCGCGTGACGCCGCTCCAGCGGGTGCGGTAGTCCGCCACGGGCTTCTCGGGCCGGACGTACTTGTCGTAGAGGACGTCGCCGTGGTAACTCACCACGGAGCAGCGGGCCAGCTCGCTCACTCGCCCGCGGGGCCCGGTGCCCACCATCTCGCAGTCGATGGCCACGCACCGGCTCGGGCCGGGCCGTCTGTCGCAGGGGGCGCCTCCAGCCTCGGCCCCGGGGCCCTGCCTCCCAAGGCGGGCAGCCTCGGGGCCCGGCAGCGCCCCCGATGCCCCGGGCGGCGGCGGGGAGGACGCCGGCTCTGGGGGGGCGCTCTGCACCCCCTGCTCCTGCAGCAAGGCCTTCCGGGCCATGAACCGCTGGTGCTGCCGGCTCTTGCGCTTGTGCTTCCTCCTGAGCACATCCTTGGCGCTCGGGCCGGGCGGCGAGGGGCACAGGCACTGGGCAGGCTCGGGGGCTTCCCTGGACACCATGCTCTGCTCACCACTCGGGGCGCAGGAGGCCTGGGGGTAACCTTCCAGCGGGCAGCTGCCTGGAGAGAGGGCACAGGGCAGAGGGCCGGCGTGAGCACGGGCGGGCCCCCTGGCTCCCTCCTCCTGCCGTGTTCCCTCCCCTGGCTCCCGGCTCCCAGCTCCCAGGCTGAGCCGAGGACCTGCTTTATGAAGACCGGCCCTCACGCAGTCAGTACCACATGCAAACCTCCCTATGGAGTCACTCAATCTCCCCACCACCCCCAGAGCATGGTTCTCCCCACCAGGGGCCCAGGACACGAGTTCATGCACCCCAATCAGGGCTGATGGGGCCTGGCGAGGTGGGGGTGGGTGGAGAGCGGGTACGGGGGGTTAGGTGGTCGCCTACCCACAGTCCCCTTCCCCCTGTGGAGGCGGAGAGACACAGAGCCCATCCTCCGCCTCAGCCCAGCCAAGGGGACAAGGCCTGGGAGTCCAGGCGGAGGCCGACCCCCTTGGGGCCGAGAGGGCGGAGGGCCTGCAGGTCAGGAGCTGAGGCGGACCTGGGTCCCCGGCCTCCCTGACCCTGCGGCAAGTTCCAGAGCCGGAGCCAGCTCCCCGTTTCAAGAGGGGGAGCAGCCAGCACCCGCCAGTCATGGAGGGCACAGCCCCGTCCCGGCCAATGGGCTCAGCCGGGCTGGGGGGAGGCTTTGCTCCCACAGCACAGCCCTGGGGAGGAGGGGGAAGAGGAGGAGGAGGAGGAGGAGGACAGCGCGCATCCCTCCCAGCCAGGAGCCGGGGTCCGGTCAGCAGCCGCGAGCCGGGGTCCAGCCCTCGGGGCAATGGCCCCACCAAGTCAGAACCGCCAGGGGCATCTGGGGCCGCTGACCTGCGAGCGGGATGCACCGGCCCGGGTAGCGGCCCCGCCCCCGCCAGGGTTTGCTTGTCAATCAGGGGAGCTGGGCAGGCGCGTTCCAGACGCCGGTCCCGGACCCGCCCGCACCCTCTTAACCGTCCGTCCCCGCGGGGAAGGGGCCGGGGCGGCTGCAGGTTTCAGAGCGGCGGCCCCGCCCC
>PVJN01013595.1:0-48506 GCA_004026805.1 Lasiurus borealis
TAGAAGAAGCCATAGACAGCAAAATAGCAGACATTTTTCATAGCAATATCTTTACCAATACAATTCGTAAGGACAATGAAAACTAAGGAGAAAGTGAACAAATGGGACTACATCAAAATAAAAAGCTTCTGCACAGTGAAAGAAACAATAAACAAACCAACAAGAAAGCCCACTGCATGAGAGAATATATTTGCCAATGTTATCTCTGATAAGGGTTTTATCTCCAAAATTTATAGGAAGTTCATAGAACTTAACAAAAAGAAGATAAACAATCCAATCAAATAGATACCTTTTGAAAGAAGACATACAGAAGGCCATGGGACATATGAAAACATGCTCAGGGTCACTACTCATCTGAGATATGCAAATTAAAATGCCAATGAGGTACTATCTCACACCTGTCAGAATGACTTTCATCAAGTGCTGGAAAGGATGTGGAGAAAAAGAAATCCTCATGCACTGTTGGTGGGAATGCAGACTGGTACAGCCTCTGTGGAGAACAGTAATTTTTTTGAGTTTCCTCAAAAAATTAAAATTGGAACTTCATTTGATCAGTAATCTCACTTCTATGAATATACCCCAAGAAAACAGAAACACTGATCAGAAAGGATATATGCACCTCTATATTCATAGAAGCACAATTTACAATAGCTAAGATTTGGAAACGGCCTAAGTGTCCATCAGCAGATGAGTGGATTAGAAAACAGTGGTACAACTACACAATAAAATACTATTCTGCTGTAAAAAAAAAAGGAATTATTACCATTTGCAACAGCATGGATGACTGAAGAGCATTATGCTAAATGGAATAAGCCAGTAAAAGAAAGAGAAATATCACATGATTTCTCTCATTTGTAGAATATAATGAACAACATAAACTGATGAGTAAAAATAAAACCAGAGTCATAGAAGCATTCACAGACTATCTAATCTATGAAGGAAGATGGGGGGTGAGGGGAAAAGAGATCAACCAAGGGACTTGTATGCATGTATATGAGCATAACAAATGGACACAGAAATGGTGGGGGGGATGAGGGCATGTGCTGGAGGGATGGGGCAGTGGGCAATGAGGGAAAAGGAAGAATTGTGTAATACTTTCAGCAATAAAGAAATTAAAAAATAAAAATGTATAAAAAATCTCAATCTATAATGAAAAATAAAAATAGAGGATTGGAATTTGAGAGACTGAAACATTTGAAAATATTTAGGCAATCTTGACAATATTTAGACAATCTTAATGTTTTTCTATTTTTAATGCATTTATCAAATTTATTGGGGTGATATTGGTTAATAAGATTATATGGTTTCTAGTGTACAACTGTAATAAATCATCTGTATATTGTATTTTGTGTTTACCACCCCATGTCAAATCTCCTACCATCACCATTTACCCTCCATAGTTTAATTTGAAACAAGAGTTTAAAGGAATATGCTATGCATTGGTGTTACTGGTACATCCTACATGAAGGGCTATAGGTAATTTGGTAGTTAAAGAATTTTTGAGCTGAAGTCAAACATGAAAACCAGAAGGCATGGGTTTGAGGATAGGATTAATGATGGAAGGTGAATATTTTTATTTTCAAATGATAGCCAACATAAGTGGCTAAGAAAAGCAATTAGTATAACGAGTTTTCAAATGTTGTTTAAAATGATCATAATATTTGAAAGAGTCATAAAGGTTTCATTCATTAGAAAGACTATAAACAGCACTTACATATTTTCAATGCATTTTATGGTCATTATCTAGTAATTAGCAGAAAAAGTTTCTCACTCCAGGGAAATAAATGGAAATGTGTTCCCTGCCCTCCTTATCATAGAAAATCCCCTGTGGATCTTTAGCTTGTAGTGGACTTAATTCCTTATTTTTCTCAGGGTCTAGTGGAAGTCTTTATGATTTGTACTAGTGTATTTACAGAATGATTTAAAACATATGTAAGAAGTTAGTATTTAAAAACCATTAAATATTTAATACTGAAGGGATATTAAAAATTAGCTTAGGTTTTACGAGGGTGGCTTTCAAGAATATAGCAAAAAGTTATTAAAACTGCAGAACCAAAGCAGCACCAAAGGAAGGGAATCAGAGATTAAAATAATTATCTTAGAGAAAAAAATGACTAATGAAAATGTACCGATCATTGTCCTGCAAGTGAACACAGAATCAGGCAAGAGATACTGGGAGCCGTAGAAGGAGAGAAACCCATAAAATCATTACCAGGTGTACCGTTTAATAATGCAGATTTTGTCAATAGATGGAGTTACACATATGTGAATATATATGCACACTGATAGATATGCTGTTTTGTTGTATTGACAGCAAGCTTCAAAACTTCATATGTCCAGTTTTCTGAAGGTGTTAACATCATAGGTATTTTTATGCTTAAAAATGTCAAATTTCATGCCAAAAAAAGCATTTGCAGGAAGTTTTAATTCATTACTTTATTTTGAAAAAAAGTGCTGCTGAAAGTTATTATATACTTTAGGAAGCTTATGGTGAACATGCTCCATCTCAAGATACTTGTGAATGCTGGTTTAAATGCTTTAAAAGTAACAATTTCTAAAAGTTTAAAGACCAACAGTTATAAGCATTATTGGATTAAGATGCATGTCAAACTGAAAAACAATTTATAGAAAGATTAAACATTGCTCAGCAAATAATTTCCGATCATTTACAAGCAATGGAAAAGATTTCAAAGGAAGGAAAATGAGTGCCACATCAACTGAACGAAAGAAATGGAAAACCGAAAAGTCATCAGTAAAATCTTGCTTCAACTGAATGAAAGAATGTCTTTTTTGCATCAAATTGTAACTGGTGATGAAAATTGGATTTGTTTTGAGAATCCCAAATGCACAGAATCATGGGTTGACCAAGGTCAACCATCAACATTGACTGCAAAGCCAAATTGCTTCAAAAAGAAGACAACACTGTGCATTTGGTGAAATCAGGAAGGTGTGGTGTTATTATGAGCTTCTAAAACCAAATGAAACTATTAATACTGATCACTACCAACACCAAATTATCTACTTTAAGCACAATTGGATCATAAAATGACCAGAATGGGCCAGAAGACAAGGCAAAGTAATTTTGCTTCATGATAATTCACCATCACACACTTCACAACCAGTTAAAGACACATTAAGAAATCTTGCCTGGGAAGTATTAACCCACATGCTGTGTTCCAGACCTTGCTCCTTCATATTACTTGTTCCAATCGATGGCACATGCACTTTCTCAGCAGCACTTCAAACCGTACGAAGAAGTGGAAAATTGGGTTTCTGAATGGTTTGCCTCAAACAAGAAAAGTTCTATTGAGGCGGTATCCACACATTACCTGAAAGTCAGAGATAATGTGTAGCTAGTGATGGACATTACTTTGAATAAAGCACTTTTGATGTTTCTCTTAAAATTATCATGTTTTCTTTGAGTCTTATGTTATTTATACACAGACTAGAACATGGGGGCACATTCACACAGAAAACTGGGATGTTATATCTTGCTTCAGAAATGATTAGCCAGCTGCCAAGAGGAATTCACATCTATAAATTCTTGAAGTGCCGCAAAACATGGCTTAACACTTATGCTGTCTTTGTAGATTCATACTCATGCCATGTATCCAAGAAGATATTCTGATGGATTGATCAGAGTTCCGATTTATATAGCTACCATTTCTCAGTGTATTGAAAGCTGCTAAGTATTAGAATCAACTGTACTGACTTCACCTTTTTAGAGAGTATACTGAATTGGATTCTTTGAGATACTTGTGTTCCAGACAATGAAAGGACCAAATATAAAGCACGTCTGACAAGTAAAGAAAAGATGTGGATCAATAGCTTGTTAAAATGGCTTTGATGTAAACTATTATATTTTTTAAAATTATAGAATAATTGAGCTTTGTCACCATCACCGGACAACATTTTTTTTTAATATTTGTTCATCATTTGAGGCATATATGTTATTATTTTAAATTGAACCATTTTCACCATTGAAATTATTTCTAGTTCAATATTTAAATATACTTAGTATAGATTGATCTCGGATTCCCTGTTTAATATTCATGAATTAGTGAACCTTTAATCAATGACTTAATGTATATTCAAATTATGTTAATAGCCTCAGCTCTTTTTCTACTACTTTGCTAATTACAAATAGTAAACTTCTGGTTTATGCTACATGCAATTCAGAAGCATGTCTTCATGTTTATTGAGTGGAAGAGGCTATAACAGAAAGCAGCTTTGCTTCCCTGAAGAAGTCTGTCATGTAGTTGACTACATCAAACACATTAAACTAACTTTCAGAATTTTTAACCCATTTTAACAATACACAAGAAGAATCCACATTTATTAGTCATAAAAGCAATTTTCATTTTTAAATTTTTATCTTCTTTTATTTTAAAGTAATGCAGTTTTTGACCTAGGAATCTTGAAGACCACTCACTAGTTAGAATTTTTGATAAATTTAAGATCCATGCAAATGGTATATTGATAATTATTTAAATTGAATCAAGGTCTTTAAACTCTTTGACATGCTTCATAGAAAAATCCCAAAACAACTGAATCAGAAGTTTACTCTTGGACATGTGTGCATAGGTTTCTATGTGTGTGTTCAAGTTTGGAAAGAGTATGGTGTGTAACCTCTAACCTCTGTGTTTTTCTGCTAATCATTCGTTATCTTTACATTGTTAAAAAAAAAAAAAAAAACAAAAACAAAAAAAAAAACAACAAGAAACAGCCCTAACTGGTTTGGCTCAGTGGATAGAGTGTTGGCCTGTGGACTGAAGGGTCCTGGGTTCAATTCAGGTCAAGGGCATGTACCTAGGTTGTGGGCACATTCCCAATAGGAATAGGAATTGTGCAGGAGGCAGCTGATCAATGATGATTCTCTCTCATCGGTGTTTCTAACTCTCTATTCCTCTCCTCTCCTCTCTGTAAAAAATCAATAAAATATATTTAAAAAACACCCAGAAGCATAAGGAAAGTTGTTATTCAATACATTTACTATGTATTTATTTTTTGCACTCTACCTATATAGTTAAATGTTATTACATGGTGATTATCAAAGAACGAAAGCATTTTTTTTGGGACAAGTGAATTTAAAATACCTCATCCAGAACTGAAATATACTTTGTGGATACAGCCCTAGTATGAAAACCCCAGTTATTCACTGTAAATAATTGTCTGGGTACTTCCGAACTATTTTTTTACAATACTTGTCATTAGATGGATGTGTTTTTTTTTCTATGATTGTCTGGCTTATTTATATTACACCATCAAAAGGCAAGCAAAGTTTCAGAAGATGATACGCATCATGCATATAAAGCAGGTCCCCCCTTAACACATTTTATAGCATGTACATCATACTTATTTCAAAGTAGCTTAACTTAACTCTTCACTGACTGGACTGAGAAAATATCATGTAAATGGTGAAAGAGCACAAGACAGACAAAAGAATCAGGGGTCACGTGATTCACCTTATACAGTGGTACCTCGAGATGAGATACGAGTTTAATTCTTTCTGTAACCTTGCTCGTATATCAAGTTGCTCGTATCTCAAAGTAAATTTCCCCATTGAAATAATTTGAAATGCCCTTAATCTGTTCCAGCCCCCAAAATGCCCACCCCAGTTGTTCTTGTTACATGTTTTTGAATAAGAAAAATGTATGTATAAATGACAAATATTGTATAAAAACATAATAAAAGAGAATGTAAAGGAATAAACTGGTTTTATAAAGTGTATTTACCTACTCGTTACACTCCTAATGCTATACTTTATCCCTAAACTGAATGTAACTTATCTAATCTTCACTGAACTTAATTGCTACTGGTCTTTGCATTTTTGGCGGATTTAAAAAAAAAGTGTCCAAGGAGGTTTGCCTCTTCCTCCCTTTCAGAATGTTTCTGAAATGGGTGAGGCAAGTTTCATTGAACAGCTCTGATGCATGACCAGTAGCAACTTTTTCGGGGTGTTTCTTTTCCACAAAGTGTGACACCCTCTCCCACATTCTTCAGATCTCCTTTATCTCACTTGTACAGATCTCATCCACCTTTGGCTCCTCCTCAAAAGCAATTTCTTGGAGAACCTCCACATGATGCTGAGACTGCAACTCTTGTAACTCCTCTGTGGTGAGTTCCAGAGAGTGCTCCTCAAGGAGCTCATTCACATCTCTCTCATCCACCTCCAGGCCCATGGATTTTCCCAGAGACACTACATATATCCTCCTCCACTGGCACCTCGGGTTCAAATCCTTCCAAGGTCCTTTCGGCTACGGCCTCAGGCTACAGCTTCTTCCATACAGAGGTCAAAGTCCTCATTGTAACACCCAGCCAGGCCTGATCAATAATTCTGAGGCATATCAGGATGTTAAAGTGGTTCTTCCAGAACTCTCAAAGGGTGAGGTTTGTGTTCTCCGTCACCTCAAAGCAGCACCAGAACAGGTGCTTGATGTACAGCTTTTTAAAATTAGAAATCACCTCCTGAACCATGCGCTGCAGGATAGGAGTGGTGTTGGGAGGTAGGTAGACAACCTTTATAAACTTGAACTCTTCGAGGAGTTCATCTTGGAGGTTTGGTGGGTGAGCAGGAGCATTGTCAAGGACGAGGAGAGCTTGCATGGTTAGGTTTTCCTGTAGATATTTCTTAACAGAAGGACCGAAAACCAGGTTTACCCACTCCACAAAGAACTGCCTGGTGACCCATGCCTTCAGGTTTGCCCTCCACATAACTTGCAGTTCATCTTTTAAAATCTTATGTGACTTAAAGACTCTGTGGTTTTCCAAATGGTATATGAGCAGAGGCTTGATCTTGCAGTCGTCACTTGCATTGGCGCACAATGCGAGAGTTATCCTATCCTTCATGGGTTTGTGGCCTGGCATCGCCTTCTCCTCTGCCGTTATATAAGTCCTATTCGGCATCTTCTTCCAGAAAAGCCCTGTCTGTCCCTGTCTCGTCACAGTTGAAGACTTGCTGGGGGATATATCCTTTGGCTTCTATCAGGTTGGAAAAAGTTTTGAGGTAATCCTCAGCTGCCTTCACATCCAAACTTGCTGCCTCACCATGCCTGATGATGGAGTGAATGCCGGACCTTTTCCTGAAGTTATCAAACCAGCCTCTGCTGGCTTTAAATGAGTCTTTCGATGCTTCATCCGTGGAAGTGCGCGGGGTCTGCTCCAGCAAATCACCGTAAATCACTCCTGCCTTCTCGCAGATGATGCCCTGTGTTATTGTATCTCCTTTAAGCTGCTTCTCCGTCACCCACACCATCAGTAGATTCTCCATCTTTTCATGGAGAGAGCTACGGAGCTTAGAAATTATTGTAACGCCCTTAGCTGGCGTTATACCCTTTATCGACTCCTTCTGTTTAAGCACAGTGCATATCGTTGAAGTACTCCGCCCGTATTGCCTCGCCAAGTCAGCCACTCGCACACCTTGCTCATATTTTTCTATGATTTCACGCTTTAATTCAATAGACATCATCCTCTTCTGAGCACTGACCTTTCCACTCGCTTTCTTCGGACCCATGGTTATAAAAAGAAATGTGATAAAGTATGTAAATGCACAAAAGATGCTTTGACAACAGGGTAAACAAGCACACTGACTGAGGCCTGGGAAACTATGAGATGCTCAAGTCTCAGAAAACTGGTGGGTTGTGTGCAGTTGGCCGATCAGGCCCATCAGCGTGATTACTCGTATCTCAAATGTTGCTCATATTTCAAAGCAAAAAATCACTCGACGGCTTGTATCTCAAAAATCTTGTATGTTAGGGCACTCGTATCTGAAGGTACCACTGTATTTTAAGTTGCTAAGGGGCCAGACAGCTTTGTAAAACTGGCAGTTGCCCTGGAAATGGTCTCTATTTGGCCCTTTGTATATTGTATATTTTATGCTTATTTTAGAGACTCAAAACAGCTGGGTTTATTTGGTAGAATACAATTTATATTTTAGTCTCCTGTGTTTAATTTTACATTTTCCAAAGTGCATTAAATTTAATAAATCTAAGGTAACTAAGGTAACACTTCTCCAGTGACTAGAGGCAATTGTCAACACAACATGCCATTTCTGATTTGTTCAGAGATTGTGGCACCAATGTCTAGAAGCATGACATTGGCGATATGTAGAATGTTCTAAAATATGTATACACATACTTTGAATAATTACAATGCACTATTTATCAAAATACATTTTCCCAAAGTTAAGCTATTAACTATTAAAGTGTATATACATTTTTGGGACACCTATATGTACATGGTATTCAAATGGTATGCAATTGAAAATTAAATTATTTTATGTTGTTTTAGGTTTAAGTATAAAGCTGGAAAACCTACAATAGAGAGTTTAGAAGTTGAAGGCCAAAGACAAAGGATACCAATAGAAATACACAAAATGTATTAATGTAGAGATGTACCTAGAACAATAAGTATTCATATCAGATCTTTTCAATGTGATGTCAAAGATTATCTTAAAAGATTTTTTTAAATCCTGAATCGAATAAATTTTGTGCAAACTACTAGATAAATATCTTTCCTAGGAATAAAAAATAGTAGTCTCCCTTCCTCTCTGAAATCAATAAAAATATATTGGAAAAAAAAAGCCTGGTTGAGCATCGACCCATGAACCCAGAAGTCACAGTTGAATTCCAGGTTAGGACACATTCCAGAGTTATAGGATCGATCACCAGTCGGGGACATGCAGGCAGCAGCTGACCGATAATTCATTGATATTTCTCTCTTTCTCTCTCCCTCTCCCTTCCTCTTTGAAATAAATAAAAATATATATTTTTTTAAAATGTAAGATATCTTTAGGGACCTTTTAACAAATGGTATTTACATAATGGCCTTTACACTCATGTGATCAGTTTCAATAAAAAAGGGTTTGCTTTATTCTACGTGAAATCTAAATAATTTATATAATTATCTTAGTAATTTGCACAAGGACAACAACTTGGCTTGCAAACTGCCCCATTGCTTTTGACTCAAATTGAATCTTGAAATCCAATTTGAATAAAATACACACACACACACACACACACACACACAAACACGTGCACGCACATCCATCCATAAGGAGATGACTATTTGACATCCAGCTTCTTTCCTTTTATTAGTAACTCTGGTGATGCTTAACCTATTGGAAAACTCTCAATTCTGGTGGTTTGCACAGTCCAAATAAGTAAAATATCACATTGACTCTTCAGTATTTGCAGGCTGGAAAAATAAACAATTCTCAATATTAAATATTTAAAATAACTTTTTAATTGCCTTTTATTTCTTTGTTTAGGTGATATTTCTTATTTTCATTTTTTTTCCTGAGAGTTAATTTTCTATAGTTTAGAAAATATTTTTTTCTTGAAGAGAATATCCCAAAAGGTTTGAAGTTATTATTTTTCTTTATTCTCATATTTTAGCCTACTTAGCAAATTAAGCTATATGCACTCTCTATATAAAAAATATAACTAAATGAATAATTATCAATTAGTTTGCAATAATATCTTAATACTTTTGGCATTTTCTCTTGCCTTAGCAGGATACTAGGTATGGAAGAACAAAGCCAAGGACATTGCTCAACCTTTTATTTGATCCTGGGGTTGCGAGGGAAGCAATATTTTCATTATTATACACTTCACAAATCCTTACAGCATCTTCAATTGTACAAAATCTTTTTTCTCTGTGGGCATTGCCTGTAAAGCAAGGCAAAACTCATTGAGAAGCAAAAGGAAACCTTGGAATCATTTTTTTAGAGTAAAAAAGTATGTGGTCACTAATACTTAGCATCAAACACATTTCCAAAGATAGTAGGTTAGTGCAGTAAAATGCCTTATCTTATTTTCACAGGAGCCTATTCTCTCGGGTAGATCTCAGCTCTTCTGCAAAGCTTCCAAGCTGCTCATAGGCATGGTGCTTTGTCATCACTCTGCTTTTGAATTAGGTGGACTTGGACAGCATTGGTCTATTGTAGCCCCAAATACTTTAATAAAAGTATCACATAATGTTTTAAGTTTTTTGAAGATGTTATGTATTTTGAATTCCAGGGTCAAAAAAAATTCCTAAGATAAATTATTTTTTTAGAAGTCTGATTATTGGTATTTTTATAGATTTGAGAAAGACTTTTCGTTCAATAGACCTGGTCTTTTATACTGCCCTAGACTCTGAACACACAGTGTTTTTTGTTTTGTTTTTATCTTTAGCCATACAAAAGAAATATTTAAGCACAAAAGAAATTAATTATCTCAAAAAAATTCAATGTAATATTAAAATTGGATCAGTGAAGTAATGAGTAGTAATTTATACTTTCACATTGGGGTTGTCTTAATGATATCTCACAGTAATCCTTAAAGCATGTCAGTTAAATGGACACATTCAAAATAAGATATTGGTTTTTTAAAGGATCTTTATTTTGGTGGTCATGCACAGAATTGTTGGACAATAACATCTTAGAATCTCTCCCTCACAAAAATAAAAAAATAATAATAATACATTTTTACTCTTATAATTGGCCAATTCAGTAATGTATTAATAATTGATTGCTATCTTATTATCTGAAACTGATAGTTTCTCCAACTTTCCACACATGTTTCTGTCAATACTTTCCATACATAATTTTTACAAATAGCACAAGAATTTTTGAGCAAATGGAAGAAGTGCTTTTATTCATGGATGGGTCAGTGTTAAATGATTAATTCACTCAAGTTGCCAGTAGTGATTTGTCCTAATGACCACCAGAAAGAGTCATATTAGCAAAGGCCATGATGATATGCTACTCATTTGATTTCATTTTCCCCCCAACACAATTCAGGAAAAAAATGATACAATATTTCTGCTTATTTAGCAAATGTAATGCCTGTTCTAAGTGCTTAACTCTCTTAGCATTCATACATAATAGATTCCTTTGTTATGCCAACTACAAGATGTACATTATGAGCCACAAAGAGGCAAGTCTTTTGCCCAGAATCCCTCAGATAATTGGACTTGGACCCAGGAGACTACCTCTCACACCTGAACCTAAAGGTGCCATGCTGTCCCTCCTAATGACCACTTCTGAAAAATCTACAAGAGTGTGTGTGTGTGTGTGTGTGTGTGAGTGTGCGCGCACGCGCACGCTCTCAGAGCTTGATAATCTTAGTAAATCAGGATTTAGATTATCAATACCAACCTTTGTGTAAAAATTATATTGAGTGTATTTGGATTTGGGAACATAAGAGACAGGTGATTTCCCATCATGATCAGTAAGTTTAAGGATGCTGATATTTTACTGCTACCACAGTTCCTGCTCCCGCTCCATTTCTCTCATCCTTTCACCCTACAATCTCTCTAGAGATTTACTTCTCTCCTTTACTTTCCTCAATCCTAAAGGTGTCTTTCTCTCTCATCCCTTTCTGCTGATGACTTCAAAGTCTCTCTTGTTCAGAAAGAACAACAAGAGCAATTAGAAGAGAATTTCTACATGATCCCACTAATACATCTTTCAAGCTACCTGTGCTGGTAGTAGTAGGCCCTACCTTCCCTAATATTACTATTCATGGACTCCCATTTTATCTATGTAAGGCCGGCCCTATGCCTTCAATCCTCCCTGCTTCTCAACTTAGAGATAAAATGTCAGCAATTATCTCTCCTCCATCAGCTTACTGATTCATTGTACTATCATGCCCTCATTTAAAGTACTCCCGTGGCCCTACATTCTCTTCCAGTTACTTTCTCATCTCTTCATCATTATCTGCTATGTAGCTGTCAACACCTTAGGATCAAAGGTCACCAGAAAAAGACCTGTAGTTCACCAAAATAGTTTAATTACTCAATGCGACAAAGAAGAAGCAAAACACAGAATTGTGGGGCATCTCAGTGAGAGGGTGTTAGACAAGACTTAGAGCTTGCATTATATGATTGGGACAGAGTTTCAAGAAAGCAGAGCCTTCTATAACGTAGCTGTTGTAGGAAAATTTTCAGTTTGAGTATCTTAATCATATAGAAGGCATAATGAATTAAGCAAAGGTAAAATAATTGAGTACATTATACATATTGATATGTAATCAGGAGTTAAGAGATAATTTAAGCTTCTTCTGTGAAATATATTTAAAGATATTAGTAATATTAATTGCTTATAAAATTGTAATTATGACTTATTTTTTGCCAGCTAGAAAAGCAGATAAAGTATTAGGTCCCTCCCCCCATTTCATTTCATTTTGTTAGAATACACTTTGTCAATTTTATTCTCTGATTAAATATAAGCATTTAAACTTCTTAAAATATTTAATATAAAAATGTTTAACTCATATACTCTGACTCTGTAGAGAAGGTGTTTGACAGCAAAAAAATAATAATAATAAATTGAGTACCTATGGCTCAAACCAGACATTTATTATATTACTAGAGGCATAGTGTATGAAATTCGTGCACAAGGAGAGGGTGTCCTTCAGCCAGCGTGATTCCTCTCCAATCTGGGACCCCTTGAGGGATGTCTGACTGCCCGTTTAGGCCTGATCCTACCTGGCTCCCAACTGCTCACCTGCCTGCCTTTCTGATTGCCTCTAACCATTCTGCCTGCCAGCCTAATCACTCCCTAACCACTCTCCTTCCAGCCTGATTGATGCCTAACTGCTCCCCTGCCAGCCTGTTTGCCCCTAACTGCCCTCCCCTGTGGGCCTGGTAACCCCTAAGTGTCCTCCCGTGCAGGCCTGGTTACCCTCAACTTCCTTCCTCTGCTGTACTGGTCACCTCTAACTGTCTTTCTCTGCAGGCTTGATCACCCCCAACTGCCCTCCCTTGTAGGCCTGGTCCCTGCCAACTGCCTTCCCTGCAGAGGCTCTGGTATCTGGGCTTTATTTATCTTCTACAAGTGAAATTTTGTTGGCTTAGATGGAGGCTTGGACCAGCCAGAGTTTGAGGAAAGCTTGGATCCCTCCATTGCCAGGGGCAACCCAAGCCTCACTCCATGGCAGCAGCCATTGAAATTTTGTTGCCTTAAGTGGAGGCCTGGGCCTGCTAGAGTTTGGGGAAAGTTTGGCTTCCTCCATCACCAGGGGCAACCCAAGCCTCCCTTATGCTCTCTCTCTGTCCATAGTGATCTTGGTTGGATTAATTTGAATATTACTCTTTTATTAGCTAGGATTAAAAAGTACAATAAATGATAAATATACAACTGAAAAATCACATAAAAAATTTTGCTATATCACCTATAGTTCCACTGTTAATTTATTTTTAATAAATATATAGATTTCCAGTAAGTGAATTTATACCAATCAGAAAATCTATGTAATTCACATCATGGAAAAAGGTGGTAATATTCTTTATAAATTTTATAAACAGTTATTTGAAAAACCAATGGTTTATATGAAAATTAGTGTCAACTCATATTCTATTGGTGAATATAAAGTATCTCTTAAATTTGATAACAAAAACTATACTGTCATATGGAATAAGGAATTAGCTTAGCTTGGTGATCATCATAGAAACTATATCTATGCCTGCAATGTCTGCATTAGCATTGGCATGTGCAAGTCTCTTACTGTTTTATTTAATGATCTTTTCCAACTTACTTGGCAATAAATATAATGCTATCTCTACTTAATATTCTGTTTCTACCATTTTGTTATTCACCATACAGATAAAAAGGATTTCACTTTGTGGTCTGAGGGAGGCTAAATTGGCCTTCAGATTATAGCTTCAGAAAATAATTTGCAAAACGTGCCTAGTAACTCTGAAAGTAGGTGTATTGCGTTTATATATTTTTCTTTAATCTGAAATTTTTAATTCACTGACTTAAAATTTCCAATCTTACCATTTTTTAAAAAAATATGTTCTAATTTTTAGCTAAGTTATCTTAGAGATTTCCATATCACCATATAGATATATATCTCATTAAGTTTCATGATATTTTTAAAACTTTATTTTTATTGTTGACACTATTCTTCCCCCCATTCTTTTATTCCATTCCTTCCCCCCTCTCCTTTGCCCACATCCACCAGCCCCCACCCCACCCTTACCCTCTGGCTATCACCACACTGTTGTCTATATCTGTGGGTTATGTATATATATTCTTTGGCTAATCCCTTCACCTTTTTTCATCCAGTACTCCCCACACTATTCCTCTCTGACAGCTGTCAGTATGTTCCATATATCCATGCCTCTGTTTCTATTTTGTCCCTCAGTTTATATTATTCATTAGATTCCACATGTTGTATTCATGTTTTTCCGATTAGCTTATTTCATTTAGCATAATATTCAGGCTGAAAAAGAAAAGTCAAGGAAACAATATATTTACTACCCCCCGCCCCCCCCAAAAAAAAGAAACACACAAATGTTGTCATTACTGAATATATGTCAGTACATATATTCTTGTCATGCAAAAACTATCTCTGGAAGAATTTCCAAGAAATTATTACTGGCTGCCTGTGGTTAAAAGAAAGGAATTCAGGAATTCCGAGCATAAGTTTTTATTTTTTATTGTTTGATTTTGTTAACAGGAACATGGGTGACATTTAAAATAATATCAGAATACTGTTAAAATAAAATTTAAGATAAAAAAGATGGATACATTAATTTGGGTAATATTTCTCATTTTTTTACAGTGAGTTTTCCATTAGAAACATGAACCATATCAGTGCATCATGTTAAAATGCATTTGATAATAGTCTGTGCTAGTGTTAGTGATCAGGTCATTTGCTAATTAAGGCAGTATCTGGCCAGACTTCTCCACTTTAAAACTATTATTTTCCCTTTGTAATATGTTATGAGAATAAGTCTTGAGGGTATGTGTATTTATCATCATCAAACATACACAGTATCAATACCATTGATAACTTCCTAGCTTATTATTTCTTCAGTATTTATTTGTTATTCTATTTTAAGAAAGTATTTTCATTTCCTAATTTAATTTTTGTATTCATTTATACCAGCATGAATTCATGAATTTTTAATTCATTAACTATAAGTCATACTATTAGTACTTTTTTTTAATATTTCAATTCCAAAAGACAATTTGAAATGCTTTAAAATCATTGATGATTATAAGAACGTCCTTGTCCAGTGTAGAGACCAGTTGAATTCATGGAGAATTTCAGCATTACCATATATATATGTAATATTCTTTACTGGTCTCTATGGTAGAGAATCTGACAAGGGTTCCTGTTTGCACTCTCCTATAGTAACCCTCGGCATTTTAGATGATAGCCATCGTTCAAAGATGGGAGTCAAATGAGACAGTGAAACAATCTACTTAATTTTTAAGTAAAAGATCACAATGAGTAAAATATTTTAGATCTCCTTGTTTTATCCTTATGTATGCTTTTACAGGTTATATCTTTTTTTTAAATGTATGTCATAGCCTAGGTAACTTTTTTCAACATATCTTCCAGTTTACCAAGTCTATCTCATTCATTGTCAAATGTAGTACATATTCTTTCCACTGAAAGTTTTGCTTCAGAGAATACATTATTCATTTTTAAATGTACAATTTGGGTCTCTTACAAATATATTTCTATCATTGATAACCTCTATTATAACTATAAATCTACTTGCTCGTGAAAATTCTTGGGGTTTCTGTGAATCATCTTGTATTTCATGATTTTGGCTGTTGGTTCATTTTTTATTGAAAAATAACCTGGGAGCAAGTGTGACAGCTAGGCTCAAATGATGCCAGTACCTTTGGGTCCTGGATTCACAGATGTTCTACTGTCTTCCACAGGTGTGGCCCTGGGTTGAGAGTTGTCCATGGTACAACTTCTGGGGCCCTGTTAGTTTACATTCACTTCTGTGGTATCTGCTTTTTCTCATTTTAAAATAATTTTCTTTCTTTTGCAAAGTATCAAGCTTGTTGGGCTTTTCCTTAACCTCTTTTGAGTGAACAATGTAGTCAAAGGTATAGAAATCTATGGAGAGGATGACCCTCAGAATAACTAGTCTGCCATATTGCTAGGATACTGTCCACTCCTGGAACAATGAACTCTCTCACAGATAACAAGCGACAAATTAGAACATAGTGATGAGATGTCTGATTACTGGCACTATGAATATTTCAGTTTTCTCAACACCAAACATATTGGTATTTTCCCAGTTAGATTTATTTTAATGAATAAATAAGTCCCATATTCTTTGCAAGGAAGTGAAAGCCAAATTACAATTGGAGAGTCTGATTTTGAAATGTTTCAACTTCCTTCTTATACTATCAAACCAGAATACCATTTTTTTGGAGGATCTATGACAATAGAAAAGATGACGAGTAAAATATTTGAAGTTTTTTTTTTTCTTCTTTCATCTCTACCACTTACTTGACATGTTTTCTTGGATAATTTACAATCATTCCACAAAAATCATATGGTTATACTACAAAAAAATAACATGAAGTAGTAAGTAGACAATCATATAATTTTCCTGATTATAAAAATTAAAACCAGTTGCCTAATTTCATTATATAAAGCAATAGAAAATGTGAAAGTTAACATTTTGAGTGTGCATATGCTGTACTTCTCAACATTCTCAGTAGTTATGTAGTTATTAATATGCTATTTCATAATGCTTGTTCACATGAGATTCACATAACTAATAGATAGCTAAAGTGGAGTTGAAGTCTAATACTTATTTATGCACAGGTGATCACTGACAAAACAGATAACTGACTATCCTGTGTATATTAATCTTCAATGGCGTCTTCACTTGTAAAAGCCTACAATAAGCTGCTGTAAAATACTGGAAGTGCTTTTGGGTCATCAAAACAAGAAGAGCACAAGGCAGCTTTCCCACGAAGTCAATATTATACTAATTCTTTGGAGCGTATAAATTATAAACCATACATCTGTCACTCATGACGGACAGAATATTGAAGTTTCTGGAACCTCATTTTCTCTCTTTCCTCTGGATTTTGGTGATCTCCCTTAACTTATCCTCATTATTGCCTTTTAATAGTCTCTATTCCAGAGTGCTTGAAATCTGCAATGAGGCTGGGTCATCAAAGGCCGTCCACTTCCCCTCAGTCATCTGAGCAGGAAAGAACTGAACATTATTTGTAATCTTGTCCATGCTGAGAGCCTACATTCTTAACAGTGTGGACTAGACTCTATCTTTAAAGATCTGATAAAATGACTGGTTTTAGGTAGTGGTTTCAATTAATGATGCCAACTGTCTCTTTAACTATTCCTTCCCAACTGTATGCTTTTTTCCCCCTTCTTACTGCATATTTCTCCAAACAGAAATCATATGTGCTTACCAAATACAATAAATAAGGACTGGGCAATGGTAACTTTACAGTATGTGAGTTAACAAAGCTATTGTAATAGTCATAACTTGCTTATGTTTTTCTATAGGAACCACTGTAAACCTATTTTTGCTCACCCCTGTATAAAACAACCTTATTACATAATTTCCATAATTTTCCAATATAAAGCCTTATATTTTTACAGTGATTTACAGTTTGTACAGCACTTGACTTAATCATCTCATAAGCCTATGAAACAAACAGGATAGTAGTTAACTCAGTTTTCATCATGAAGACATAAAGTTTCAGATAACTAGAATGGTATCCAGGGCACAGCAAAAGTGTCTGGACTTGGCTTCTGACCCAGATTCATGACCACAGATAAAGGGCATTGCTTAGTACTGATGGTCAAAAGGCCAAAGCCAGGTGACACTCCACCACTGATAATTCACACTCCATATTGTGTTAACAATGAGATTGTATACACACAGTAAGAAAAAAAATGCAATTTTCCAGATAGTTCAGCTAAAGGCTCTCCCCTTAGCATCCAAATCCTTCTTATTTAAATTAAATTAGATTCGTAAAGCAAATAAAATATTGCTCCCTTCAATTATTATCAGATTTTCTGGTCTTACTGCCTAACAGGAACTGCTAAACGACAATATGCTGGCATTCACAAAGAAATATATTTGACAATTTTTAAGGTCACTTAAAACATACTTCTCAATGCTCCCCAATCACATACACAAAAATATACAGACACATGTCCCTTTCAGTTAAGCTCTGAGTCACTACAAGTTATAGCATAACAATGAAAAAGAGTGGGCATATCACACACATACTGGGTGCCTTGTTTTTCCTTGAAAAATTACCCCTGGGATTATAGTTTTACAATGCCTACCAAAGCTCCCGTTTTGCTTAAGGAATTATCCCAGTCCTCTGAAACAATTTCAGTTTATACTTACCAGGTGAATGCTGTCACAACTTTCTTGCTCTTTTGATGATGATTAGTCAGCTAACATTGTATGTTGCCCTTGCCAAACTTTCAGACATCATATATTACATTATTAATAAATTTAAAACAATTTACTATATAGATCAAATAAACACAATAGACTAACAGAAAGTAAAATTCCTTATCTTTTGTCACTTAACATTGCATTTAATCAAAAGTAGTTAAAAGTTAATGCTTTCTTTCACTCAAATTTAAACAGATCAACTGTAAATACACCTTTAAATAGATATTCAGAAACAATTAGGGTAACAAAGACAGATTGTAAATCAATAGATGTCATAGTAAAATTGAAAATTTGAAGATTATTTGCAACTAGTAGTTATAAACTTAAATATTTAAACTAGGTGTGTGTTTTTTTTTTGCCAATTTCAATATATTTACCTTAATTTATTTTTGGCTTCTTTAGATTTTACATTTGAGCGTAATGCTAAGTCTATTTGTATTTGAGATTCTTTGGGCGTGTGGGCCATAACACAACTATCACTCAGACCTTGCATAACTACACCACTTACGTGAGAATCATTGCCGAAGCCTGCTCATCATCCAGTGTAGTAAATGTAATTGTGCATGAAGTTAAAATAATTTAAAACATTCTCAGAGGGCAGAGTGAAAAGGCATGAAAAGGCAGCTATCATTTCTGAAACGTTATTACCACCTGCCTGTGTTGTAGGTATCTCACCTCAAGCTGAGCTTCACATCAAAGGAAAACGTTTCCAGGATTCATCTTGGTACTCTGTCTACTCAGCTCACCTTTTTGGATTATCTCCCTTCTAATTTTGGTCTCCAGATGACCTTGGAAAATTGCTTTGTGAATCCAGAATGGCAATATAGGCTTGATCTGTGGAAGTCCCCTGTCTTGGTAAAATTTAGTTTTTGTGTTCATTATGCTGGCTTAAAACTATATAATGATAACATTTTAGAATTAGAGTTTCTGTTATTGATGGGGTGTCTTGCATGTCCTCACCTGTTGCTGGTGGAAGTGGGCTTCTTGCGATGGCATGAGAAAAGGAATTTTCTGATATCTGCATGGGAAAATGAGTGACATTCATTTGTGTAAAACTCAATTGCTATTTTAAAGCTTCTCTCTTTCAAAGTCCACTGCCACGGAAGTTCAACTGTCTTTAGCAAAGCTAGAACTAAAGCCATTGTCCAGAGTTTCAGTTCCATATTTGCACAGTCCAATCCAGCATCAGGTTGTTATTTTGTGTTCCCACCTATACTCCATTGTGTGTGGGCCTGTATGGCTATGGGCCCTGTGGCTTCTAGGACCATGTGACTATAGAGGGAATACAGATGAGTGTAAGAATGCAGGAGCAAAGCCAAAGAAACAGGAGAGAGAGAATTTGTTTGGAGGTTATATATTCTCAAATGTGTGCGTTGCTTCCACTCCTCTAGCCAATGATCTCTGTTCCCAGGGTTGATTGACAGACACCTAACTGTCTCACTCCTACTTCACTGCACATGTGCTCACCTTCCCCTTTGTCCAGTCTCTTCCCCTAGTGATTTCCAGGGAATATACCAGTAGTTCACTTGGAAGTGTGATGTTGTAGATTCCTGGTGAAGCTGCCCAAGTGACTATGCTTATGCCTGGAATTCCCTTTGCCGTCTTCCTATATATAATAAAAGTATAATATGCTAATTAGACCAGATATCCTTCTGACCTTCTGGATGAAGCCAGGTAGCATGTCTGTGAGGGAGGGATCCAGGCAGCTGTCGTGGCTGCGAAAGCCTACTCTTGCATGATTTTCGTGCATCAGGCCTCTAATTATTAATAACTAGCTAATTACAGCAGTAACACTTGGACATATTTCTTTGGGCACCTTAAGTTTCTATTGGTGGTCCCACATGGACAAATAAAAATATGTAAATCTATTGACTTTCTCAACTGTTGTCCGCACTTGAAATTATTAAGCCATTACTTTCATATTGAAATGGACCCTCTTCATTTTTTTCTTTTAGCTCCAAGGATTTGATACCAGAAAATAATTAGCACATGCATGTATATTAAGTAGTAGGGTAGAGCAGAGATTCCCTTCATGTTACTGTTTGATAGTCTATTCATTCATATTGCATTTATAATTATGAAGGTTCCTTTTATAAAATAATTTAAGCAGTGGATTGGAAAATTTAACAACTGTTTCTCCAAAACAAAACAGATGGTGTTTGCTAATTTCCATAGTGGTCTAAATATGACCATCCTACCAAAATGGTGTCACCAGAAGTGGAGCTGGGAAGAGATGGTATCATTGATTCTTGGGAGTTGCTTTTAGTACACTATGGAATTTTATTGGCTAGATAATAGGTATTTATTTAAAAGTTTTTGGAGAAGCTCCTGACTTGTTTTAAAATTGATTTTTATATTGGTCATATATTCTAGTCTGGTTTTAAAATATAGCCTATCTCTTAACTGTTATGCCAGATAATCATATACAGTGTCAGATTTCTGAAGAAAAGGACAATAAAATAACGTCAACATCATAATAATTAAATTTAGCTAGAGAATTTCATAGAAATTTTATCATTTTTCAGTCATGTCAAGCATTTTTTAAAAATATCACTCAATCGAGTTCAATACTGTATTAATAATCTTTCACACATAAAATGTCAATTGGGCATATGCAAGAATTTTAAATCTTTATTTATATTTTAGTCTTTTCCCAATATATTACTGGCAAATATGAAAAAAAATTAAAAACCAAGAAAATATATTCTTTAAAAAGAAAGGTGAATAATGTCATATTCCTTTTCTAAAATACATTCAAACCTCCATTAAGTGATATGTGCAACCATCAGCAGCTTCAACATCCAAATGTACTAAATGTGCTAAACTATTTTATCTTCTTGCAGACAATAAGGGGTTATTACAAAACTGTTTTCTCAGCACCCTGCTGATTCAACACCTACCTAATACCTATACCACACTGACTTTATTGAAAAGAGTAGACATGTACTAGCTGTTTTTTTTTAATTTGAAAAAGTTACATACTTGACTAAAAGTAATGAATAGGATCTTTTACTCTGTTATAAAATTGATTTCTCATATATATGTATATTAATACAGCAAGAAGCATATCTCGGCATGAAACAATGTCTACAAAACTTTATTCAAATGAAAGGACTATTTGCGGATAATCCAATTTATTGAATAACTGATTTTGATGAAGCTGAAGGCCACTTTCACATACTTCATTTCTAAAGGTGGGCTGCAAGTTTACACAATCCTACATAGTTTCTCCTAGTGTCATCAAAACGTTGATGTTGTTCCAGTGTTTGTCTTTCAGAAAGAACCACTTTTAGAACATATTTTTTATACAGTGACCGTTATCTATAGATTTATTAGGAACCCGACAATAACTCTTTCTAGAAGGAAAAAATAAACTAAATCCATTCTTTCTTGAATATATGCACATTAAACTAGTACCATTGTTTAATGACAGCTAGACATATTTAGTCATAAAACTGTTCTTTTTTTAAGAAGCCCATCACAAACAAACACATGTGATTGCTTGAAATTACTCTCCTCAACTTTGGCACATCTAAACCAGTATAGAAATTATACATTGCCAGATCTGTTCTTGAAGAACATATTTGCACTGGAATTTAAAGATGAGTTTTGAAGTTTATAACATGACATTAAGACATATTTTAAAAAATCAGTCTTTTGCTCTATATGCTTACAGCAAAAGAAGGTGGGGTAAAACAAATACTCAAAAGTCTTTGGAGCATATAGAACTTTTGACCTTGAAAAATAAATCTTGCATCAAAGGAAATCTCACTTCTCTCTGAAATCTTCTTTTTAAAATACAAATATTTCATTCCAATGTTTTGTACGTTCCAATGACTCAGACCAATAACTCATATGTCCTTGTAGTGGTGCTCTGCTCTGAGATGCTCAATTGCTCTGTTTTTTCCTCCATTTCCATGGTTCATTTCTTTCATGGAGCTCTGACTGGTGAAAAATCAGCATGTTCTGACGAGCTCAATACTATCAGGCAGTAAGATGGACCTGAATTTAGTGGAGATTGGAGCTCCAAAATTAATAGAAGACCATGTGTCAGATAAAAAAGAAAAGATATTCTCCTGTAAAAATCAGAAGAGGTAATTAAAAACAACAACAACGAATAGACAGCAACTTTTTTATACCTACATAAGCAACTCAAAACGGCTGCACTCTTTCAGAATGATTAACCTTTTTCTTATTTGGAATACTTTGTATTTATTTGCTAAATAATGGTTTACGTTACCTTAAATTCAATTTCATTGGCTTGTATTAGAGGATTGGGAAAGATTTTTCTAAGAATTTATATTTTGCTAAATGAAATATATTTGCTAAACTAGAGCAATAAAATTATTCTGAATTCTCTAATCTAGCAAGCATAAAGTATCACTATAAATTAAATTTGTCCCATGTTTTTATATCTGAGAAGTTTGCAGGACTTCTCAGTGGCACATCGTGTTGTTCTCCCTGATGGTACCATGAAGGTATGCACAGGGCATCCTTGGTTCACTGACAACACAGGGCACTACTTACTCATAGAGGTTAGTGCCTTTGCAGGTATTTGAGAGTTGCTATCTATTCACAAAACACTGAGCATTTCGTTTTATCAAAAGCCTTCAATTGCTCAGAGTCTGTGGTCAGTGTTGTCCTTGGATCCATCTAAGGAATGTACGCTTCACCAAGGTAGAAACCAAACCATTAAAAATGGAGATATATTTACAACCATTTCCTCTAGCAAGGGGAGTCCTTGTTTTGTGTTATGTAGTCTTTTTTTGTTTTGCTTTGACTTTGTCTTCAGTACATTTCCAATGAAAGTTCCAAGGCTAGGAGTATAACGTTTCCTGGCCAGTCCCATACATGTCCGCAAGTCGTTTGAAACGGGGCCCCCAGTCACTCAGGTAGTCATAGTTCTGATCAGAGTTTGAGCTGATGGACTCCAAGGAGCTGAGGGACTCAGCCACTGAGCCGTTCCCTTCAAATGCATATGTCTGCAAGGAGTCATAAGGGGGGGCACAGGGATCCACATCAGCTTCCTTCAGTCTCTCCCAAATAAATTCCCGAAAAATGACATTATCTGGGATGCTTTTAAAAGTCGGTCGACTCAAGAACTGAATTTCTGGAGTCACGTCCCTCCGGGTCTTGGTGTCTCTGATGATGTTGAGGTTTCTCAATGCTGCCATGTCAAAAGCTTCCGTGTCTTCCTCTCCTCCACCCTCATCATCGTAGCGAACAATATTCTCTCTGATATCTCTCTCTTCATCAAAAATGAGGGGTTCTTTTTTCCGTCTCCTCATGGTGACGATCAGAAGGATCAACACTGAAACAACAAAGGGAGAATTTCTGTAAACGCAGTGACTGTCAACCTGCCACCATTAGGGCTCTGATGTTGATTCAGACTTTCTGCCCTTTCAAAGGAAATGAATTGGCTGCCTACTTACAGGGGAATTCAAAACAGTTGATGTGTTAAATTGCTAAAATGCCTTTAAAATAGAACACTTTAGTACATCAAAAGAAATCATTTTCCCACACCTGTTCAGAATTGATGTCTCTCTCTCTTTAACGTAACCTCTTCTGTAGCATTTGATAGAGCAAAGTGAAAGGCCAGTTCAGGATAAATACAATGATTTCAAAACTAGGAAACACAAAGCGATTTTTTGAGCTCCTTAATTGCTGGAAAGGCAAAGTGACACTTATAAATGTTTTGGGTATAATTTAGCAGCTGCAATTTCAGAAGGAAATGGATTATAGCATTTGGTCAGGTTCTTTGAAGAAATGCCTAGTACTTGTCTATGAAACTCAGCTGTTAAATACAATCTGGCATGTCAGACTATATACAAAGATTAAAAGCTTTTCTTTAGTAAAGTGAGTTTCACTTTTAGTATGAAATACTGAATTTGGTCTTTATGTGTTATACTGAGAGAGAGAGAATATAGATTGTGAGATTTTCAGCATTAGTTAAAGACAAAGTTAAGAAATCAACTACCCCCTTAACATTAGAAATTTTGCTTCTTATAACAAACTTAATATATGATAAAGTACATGGTTGCACTAGAAAGCAAAAAAGAGCAAGTGCCCTGGCCATGCCCTATCTGGCCCTGCTCTGTCCATGGTGAATAAATGCCTGCAGAACTGGGAACACCGTAGATTTCATGGTCCCTGGATTAAGTTAAAACAAAGTAGAAAAAATGAAATTTAAAAATATACGTTAATGAATTATCACTAGTTATCTGTCTACAAATAACATGTTTTAAAATAATTTTTATCACACCAGCCAGATTTTTTTGGAAGATCTTACAGGTCCAAAGGGTCATTACTCACAGCACATGTTTTAAAAGAAGTTTAAAATACTTTCATTTAAAATAGTTTGTAAGGTGTTACTTTGGCAATTAAGAATACATTTGAAAATAAAAATGTAAAACCCATGAAGAAGGGTATCAATGTAGCACAGAGAAATTAAACACAATGGTTAAGAAATAAAATATGCTACATTCTCCACCTTAATCTGTTTTAAATCACAAACCTTCAAGTACTTAATATTTTTTAAAAACTAATTTTAGAAAACTACACTTTTCACTGAAGATAAAATATTTGTCTACTATCTGCTTTTCCAAACATCAACAGGTAGTGACTGGTGAAGACATTTTTATTGAGGCTCTTTGGAAATAATTGTGAAACCAACTGTTTATTGTGCATTTTCTCCCCTCCCCCATTTTTTTTCTTTTCCCATGTCAGCCTGACCATAAGCTCAACCGTAAGCTTTACTGACATCCTACAAATTAGATACTGAGGTATATTTCTGAGATTTTTCTGGTACCTTCTCATGTTGCTATGTCACACATATGCCTATTCTCACTTTACTCCAACTCACTACATTTGAATGTCTTCAACTGGATTCATGTCAGATATGTAGTCCAAAATCTTGTGTACAAATTATTTCTCCATTTGTTCCCATAAGCAGTCTGGCTCTTACCTCCCTTCCCCACTAAGTGGATTCCCAGCTCTTTTCTTCTGAGAATTCTCATTTGCACCACTGCAAAACCTTGTGGTTCTCAAGATCCAAGACAAAGTTACAGCTCCCTTACCACTACTGTTACATTCTGCCATGGACCTTACCCTAATATAAAGCTTTAGTGTTGAGAAGACTTTGGATAAAAGTCCAGCCTTTGCCACATGTTAGATGTGTGACCTTGGGCAAGTAACTTAAATTAACTGAGCCTAGCTATCCATGGTAATTACAGATAATGTCAGTGTTCACAGGGTTGATTCCAGAAGTAAAGAGTCTGGGGAATAATGTAATAGAGCTAGCTAACTGCCAGGCCCTTGGTGGACAAGAGAAGACTTTTTTCATTGTAATAAAATTAATTCAAAATTCCATGAACACAGCAAAGTGAAGATATCTCATTTCTCCTTCGATCGAAAGAAAATGAACAAGATTAGTTAACAAGCAATATATTGGAAGTGTACCTAATATATGCCAAAGCCTGTGAACTAAAGATTAAGTAGGAGAAAGAAAGGGCAGTAAGGTAAGAAATGAAGGTCTGTACATAAGGTACAGTATTTTATATTCAATTGTTGTCTTAGAGAGGTGAACCTGTCTATGGTCACTGTCATACCATCTCCCTCTGTCAACTTCAGCCTATGTACTTCTATAACACTCCTGAGTTTAGTGTCTCCATTGAAGGCAAGGGGATTACAAGCCAAGAGCTCAAATGGCAATTGCTAATTTAGAAAAAGACACATCGGTAAGTTTTAAAACATAGGGATAAATAAAAAAAATAGATTTAGGTATATAACTTGAGTCTCTGAAATTCTTTACATAGCTCCACAAAGATAAAAGTAATTGTAACAGAAGGAAAGTGGGACCAAAGAAGACTTCTTATTGAGAAATCAGACAGATTAAGACAGAAGGAGAGGTGAGTATCTAAGGGGTTCACGATGGGTGGACAGATGGAGGCAGGTGAAAATGAGAAATCTGTTACACTATTGGGGAGCAAAATTGAGGGGGGGGCATATGTCCACTTGGTTATAAAAGGGGATAAACGTGAATTAAGATATGAAGATAAGAATTATGTAATAATTAGATGCTCTTTAAGTCAATGTCGAAGTAGGCAGAAGATGGATGTCAAAATTCTCAATTCTCTTTCCTTCATATAATTACAATGAATCTTTCTCTCTTATACACATCTGACCCTTGAACCAGTGTACATGGAATTTTAATTTTTTAATTATCTAATTGCAGGTGACATTTTTAGCTTTAGGTATACAACATAGTGATTAGACATTTATGACTTACAAAGTGATTACCCCAACAAGTCTACTGACATCAAACATAGTCATTAGAGTATTACTGACTGTATTCCCTATACTGTGTTTTACATTCCTAACACTTTTTATAACTGGCAATATTTATTCCCTTTAAATTTTTTTCACCCATGCAACCACCCCTCTCCTATCTGGTGACCATAAATTTTTCTTTATCTAGAGTTTGCTTCTGTTTGTTTATTTTGTTTATTTTGTTCTTTAGATTCCACATATGAGTAAAATAATATGGTATTTCCCTGTCTCAATTATTTCACTTAGCATAATACTCCCCTAGGTCCAACCATGTTGCTGCAAATGACAAAATTTCATTGCTTTTTATGGCTGAGTAATATTCCATTGTGCAGGTGTGGGCAATTTACAATTGTTTGTATGGAAAAAGACATGCAGATTATGATAATGACAACAGCTTTATTATCTCAAAATAATGCCACAATACAACTGTATGTTTTTTATTTCTCCTACTATTGGCTGCCTCCTCATGTTTATTTCTATGTATTAGGTAGATTTGCTACTTTTCCCAGTCTCGGCAAGGTAGCGTTTATAATGGTTTTCCTATGAGATCCATTGGCACAATCTCCCTGTTCACCTGAGCTGGGTGCTCCAGTTGTTTCCCTTGTGTGGGTTGTGTGTGCTCCTCCATTGTAGTTGAATCTTGATTGCTGGTGGCATTGACTGACTATGAGGGCTTGGCACAACAGAGTGGGAGTCACTTTAGCAGGACTGCGATGACAATGAAATCCACCCTTACTGTGTGTCATTTGTGCTGGTTAGGTGGTCTGCAGCCAGGCACTGGGTGTGTTGATTCTGGAACTGCTTTGGGTGAACTGAGACCAGATGTCACTAGGGCCAGGCTTGAACACTTCGGTGAGCATCACAACCTGAGTTGAAGTCAGCTGTCACTTATGCCAGGTCTGTGTCCACTGGGTTGAAACTACATTTTCATTAACACTGGCTATAGCTCACAGTTGGGAATTACAATGAAAATTGAGACCCTTCATCACTTGCGTCAGGCTTGGAGCGGCTTAACAAGAGGTACAAGACATGAGGCCAACCACTGCTCAGCTGGGGACCTTGAAGAGATTTTAGGAAAGTCCACAGCACGAGCTGAGGAAGGCTTCTAGTGTGGAAAATCCACTGCAAGCAGCTCTTGTTGGGAATACGAGTTGAGTGGTGTGAGGTATCAGGAAATTACCAGGACAGAGAAACTCGTTAGCCAGGTTAAAGGAGAGCTCAGATTTGGCATATGCCTACTGGTCAAGAGGTGGCAGGGCTCAACAAAGGAAGAAGGGTGACAGCCAGCAATTCTGTCCCTAGAGAGAGCCATCCTGATCCCCTCCAGACCTCACCCTTCAGTTTCTCCACATATATCCCTCATGCTTTCTGTGTTGGGGACAAGAATGAGTGAGTTTACAAGTGAGCAAATCTGTTTGGGGCCCCTCAAGAGGAATGCCTGGGTCTCCAGTAGCCCGCTAGGTTTCACAGCAAGAAGTTATGAGGAATCCTCTTCCCAGCACTGCTGCAATGGGATGAGCACCTCAGTGTGGGACTAGGACTCCTTGTTCCTCAATGGGAACTTCCATTCTTAATTGTCACCAGTGGATGTGGGATCAGCCTGGTCTGCATATCCCATCCCCCCAACAGACTTCTCTATGTCCTGAGTTAAAGAAGTTCTGTTCAGCTAGTCTCCATTATGCTTGTCCAATAATTCAGTTGTAATTTTGTTGTGCTCATGGAAAGAGGCAAGCCCAGCAATTACTTATGACTTCCATTCAAGATAATGGAATAAGTAGATTCTTTGAATGTTGGGAAAATTTTTGGACATTTATGAAATTTGAAAAAACTCACAAATGTAGTATAAAATGCTAAAAAAAATTAAAAAGCACATCATCATATATAAAAAAGCCCAGCAACTGAATGGCGTAATGACCGGTCTACCAATTGAAATGATGCATACTGACCACCAGGGGGCAGATGCTCAACGCAGGAGGTGGCCCCTGGTGGTCAGTGCACTATGACAATGGAGCAGTGCTCTCACTGTGAATCCCAGGCTGATGGGCAGGAACCCAGGCTGCAATCATTGCCTCCTCGCCCCAGGCTCCTCTTCCAGACACCCATGGGCCATGCAGCAGCACCACTGGGCTCGCCTGGAGCCTGGAAGGCAAGTTCATGGTCACCACAGGACTGAGGCCTACTTTGTGGCCTCTCAGTGCTGTTATCCCTAGGCCCAGCCCCAAACGGGTCCCCTGGAGAGGCGAGTGGTCTGGCTCCACAGAAGATGCCAGACCACGGAGCAGCTGCTCAGAAGGTGGATCTGGGATGAGTGGCACTCCCACAGCAGGCCATCCCCTCAGGCCACGTCCCTCACTAGTGCACGATTCCCATTCACCAAGTCTCCAGTGAATGTATAAAATGTGTTGATTCTAGGCTATTTTATCATTTACTACCATAAACAAATCTATTATGTACATTTGAAATTTACCAAAGTTAAACACAAACACTGTGCATGGCACCATTTGAACTGAGAAAAATGTAAACAAATAAGAAGATGCATATTAGACCATAAATGCATAAAAGTAGCTATATTCCTACTGTAATAATTTCATAATCACCTTTTGTTGCTTTTGCGGTGAGCCCAAGTGCTGTGAGCCTCTGCTTAAAATGCCATATGATGCTACTCATCTCCATGTGAGCACCGTGAATTAGTGAAAAGTGATCTGTTGCAATTCTTACATATTTCCCTCCATCTTTATTGTAATACCGTACACCTTAAATTCCACTGCGGGACCCATTAGAAATGGAGAAATCAATCCCAAGAAGCAGAAAAAAGTCATGATATGTACCTTAGGCTGTGATCAGTAGCTGTGTGGTTGCTCACCATCTTAAGATAAATGAATCTAGTATTATAGAAAAAACACACACAACAGGAAATGTATAAAGGTATAATAGCAGGTAAGAAAACCTTGTGTTTTGCGCAATACCTTTTATTAAAAATGTAGCTTTTGCCAAAACCGGTTTGGCTCAGTGGATAGAGCAATGGCCTGTGGACTGAAAGGTCCCAGGTTTGATTCCAGTCAAAGGCACGTACATTGATTGTGGGCACATCCCCAGTAGGGGGCATGCAGGAGGCGGCTGATAGATGTTTCTAACTTTCTATCCCTCTCCCTTACTCTCTGTGAAAAATCAATAAAATATATTTTAAAAAATGCAGCTTTTTATGTGGCCACAATCCTATATAATGAAAGCATAATATGCAAATCGTCAGAACCACCAGTTACTATGAAGTGCACTGACCAACTGGAGTAGATGGCTCAATGCAGGAGGTGCCTCCTGGTGGTCAGTGCATTCCCACCCGGGGAGTGCCACTCAGCCAGAAGCTAGGTTCAGAGCTGGCAAGCATAGCAGTGGTGACAGGAGCCTCTGCTGCAGGCGGGTGGTAAGAAGTGAGGAGTCCCAGACTGCCAGTGAGATGTCTGTCTGCCGGCTTAGGCCCAATCCCCTAAGCTGGCAGGTGGACATCCCCCAATGGGTCCAGGACCTACCCCCAGTGCACAAATCTCATGCACCAGGGCTCTAGTATTGAGATAAGAAAGGCATACCTAGAGACTGATATAATTTTAGAAAAGCAGTCATTTCATGAGAACATAAAGCAAAAGAAAAGTGAAGGATCCAAAGTTAGGGAAAGAAATGCCAGCAAATGATGGTTTGATCATCTGAGGAAGAGGTTTGGCTTCAAAAATGTCAAGGTAACAGCAGAAGCAGCTCTGCCGACCAAGAGGCAGCAAAATAGCTCCCAGACCCCATTAAAAAATCATTGAGAAAGAGTATCTGACTGAAGAGGTTTTTAAAAGCAGACAAAAGTGCCCTGTTTCAGAGGAAAAATACCACATAGGACATTTGTTAGGAAGAGAAGCAAGTACCAGGATTTAAAGCAGAGGAAGATAGGCTAACTTTGTTTTGTACAAATTCATTAAGATTTATAATCCAGACTGCACTTATCTATAAAGCTTTTCACCCACCAGTCTTAAAGGAAAAAGAGAAACATCAGTTGCCAGTCTTTTGGTTAGAGAACAAGACGATCTGGACAATGAAAACCCTTTCTCTATATTGGTTCCCTCGATGCTTTGTCCCTGCAGTCAGGAGGTTCTGGCCAGTAAAGGATTGCCTTTTAAGTTCTTTTGATATTGGACAATGCCCCTGCCACCCAGAACTTTGTGCAGTCAGTACCAAAGGTGTCATAGTGGTCTACTTGCCCCCAAACCCAATGTCTCCAATTCCATTTCTAGATCAGGAGGTCTGAAGGACCATAAAGGCTTGTTATTCATGGCATTCTATGGAAAGGATGGTCAAAGCTCTGGAAGAGAACCTAATGAGAGAGAAAAATCATGAAAGGCAGAAAGGATCACACCATTGACGATGCCGGAGCTGTGAAAGTCATCATGCCCCAAACAATAAATTCCCGCTGGAGAAACTGTGTGCATATGTGGTGCAAAGCTTCAGAGCAATTATGACAAAGCCAGTGAAGGAAAGCTGACAGAGGCTGGGGATATAACAAAAACATCGGAAGGATTTGAAGATATGGATATTGAAAGTTTGAGAGCTAATAGACATCATAGCAGAGGAATTAACAGAAGATGGTATGAGTGAACCTGAACTAGTACCAGATGGCAAGGAAGAAAATGAAGAAGCAGCAGAGCCAGTAATAAACTGACTGACAACCCAGAAGAAGGTCCTGATGACTCAAGAGGCTCTAGCTTCCTTTAAGACATGGGCCCTTTGGTGAAGCAGGCCCTGGGACTAAAGCAAAGAGTGAAAAGGAGGAGTGGTGCCTCATGGAAACATTTTTAAAGAAGTGAAAAAGTAAGTAAATCAGAAAGGATGTGTACTTCCATGTTTACAATGAGTGATCTGCCTCCACCACCTTGAGACAGCAAGCTCAGCCATCCACCTGAGTCTACTCAACATGGAGACCATTATGGTCATCTAAAATCATCATGCCATATAATTAATGTACCTGTTGTGTGTGTCTGTCTTTGTGTGGAGAGCAAATAACGGTAGACAGGTTTTTGTGGCATCATCACCATTGCCTAAGTATTCATTATGTAGAATATTGGGTGCAATCCTTGAAGTGGAATGAATATCCAGGCATAAAGTGTATGATGTGTCATAAAAATTAATAATGTGTTATTTTTCTTATTAGATTATAAAACTTTGCTTTCAAAAATTACATTATTATACAGTATGCCTCACTCATAATTGGGGAAATAGCATATTAACCTATCACTATAGGTAACTGTTTTTTAAAAAATATAACAATCTTCACAATACTGTATTATGAATATGACTGTAATAGTGTATGCCATAATAATTTTATACCAATTGATTAGGCTATCATAATGTCATCATATTACTACTTCTTAGTTATCAACACATGATCATTATACTTAAAAATAAGTAAATTACTTTTCCATTTTTGTTGTCTATTGGTATAAAATCTACAGTGCTTTGTAGCATATAAGACAATATTGATGTAAGTATTAGATGATTAATTTGTCTAAGGCAGCAAAAATACAGTACTGTATTTTCTCTTATGGTTTGCTTAACATTTTATGTTATCAGTTAGACTTCCAATCAACAGCAGGCAATTAGTAGTTATGTTTTTGGGAAGTCAAAAAAATTATACATAGATTTTCAACTGTACTGTGGGGGGAGGGGTTGGTGCTCCTAACTCCTGTGTGTATGCATAAAACAATTATCTTTTGTATTTTACTGAAAACATATTCACATTACCTATAAAGTTGACTTCTGATGCTCAAGTATAGTGTTCAATAAAGGTGAAACCCCAGAGCACCCATAGATAAAATACACATTAAGAATACTGATATCTTATGGAGTTTCTCATTTCCCAATCTTGCCTGAAGCAATGTGAAGTGCTTAACATTTCAATGACTTGGGGGAGCACGTATAACAAAAATTTTAACCTTTATGTAGAATAAGTATTAACTGCTTTTCTGGATCTATGGAGATAATCTCTATATTAAAAACTATTTCTTGATCTAAGTATGTACAAAATTATATAATTTAAGTGCTTTTATCATCTGTCTTTTCTGTCATATGGGATATAATTCTGAGTTGAAGTCTAGACATATGGTGCATACATTGTGCTCGTTGATTGTGGCTTTGCTTATCCAGTTAACAAATATGTGTTAACCATTTAGTATATGCATTAGGTATGATAACAATGTTGCACATAGAGGCAGGCAGAACTCATTTTCTCCTGGACTTACAATTAAATGGAACAGAGACATATTAATTAACTAATAAGACAATTAAATGTACTTTTCCCAACGAGAGAAATATGATCTTTTAAAGATACATATTAAGGAAAATAGGTCCAGACAAAAGATATTTAAGTGCAGCTGGGATGGGGATGCAGATGTGATAAGGAAGATTATTCTTAACACAGTCAACTGATAAGCGAAGGTTTAAGGCAGTGCAGCTGGAGAGCTGAGCATGAGGAAGGAGATGACGTGGGAGATGGAAGCACCAGAAAGAGATGGCAGGCCCGAGAACCAACAGGTTTTAAGGAGTGGGTGTTTGAAAAAGAATACTACTGCAGCCGAAAAAGCATGATGCTGCCCTAAATTTCTGTTTTTAGAACTCAGTTTCATGACATTCAAATCAACGTATACTGAGTATCCCAATCTGATAAGAAACAGTGCTAGGTAGTAGAAAAGAACCCCTGTATCCTCACAGCTCAATCTTTGTAGAATGTCCACACATACAGCACAAATCATAATGCAGTTCATGTAAGAAAGTAAGATACGCAAGTGTAAAGAAACTAGCCAGAATGGCAGCATTCTCCCAAAACTGAGAGAAATAAAAGATGGAGAAAAAAAATATATCAAACTAACGAGCCCCTTCATTCTCAACTTCTCTGTGGTCTATAACAGATATATGAACCAGAATATGTTTTTTGCTTAATCATCTTCAAAGTACGTACTTCATTCCTGCTTTTCTAACCAGCTTCCTAGGAGTTAACCATAGTAGCATTGGCTCTACAAATTACCTCTTCTCTAAACTGCTATAATCAAGTGTCTTATCTTCTTAAAAGTCATCCACATTTGTTGTAACATAACTTATAGTGTAGTTCTCAGCTGAATACCTTATTGTCACCCTGAATCCCCTGCTCTGAGTTTTCTATGCTTGCAAATGGATATTGAGAATTCTGACAATTTTGGTAATTAGCATTAGGCAAAAATCTGTGGATGTGGTACAAAATGATACTGCTAGATAAAGCTACTTAAAGAGGGACAATTTTCCTTTATGCATTTAATTATGTTTTTACATATTTCAAATGTTGAGTCTAGGATTTATTTAAAACAGCTCAGTCATGTGAGCTATCAAGCCACTTCCTTTCTACCGTAAAAATATTTTTGTTTTAAGACTGTATATGTATACCTGTTAAATATCACTTCCTTACTTTTATTCAATTGTTTAGAGACTGACACCGAAAGTGTAAAGGCTCAATTTTGTTTAATTCAACATTTTCTACTGACGACTGATTTGCAAAAAGTATAAGCCCTATAAGGACAGTGGTTTTTATTCTGCAGAGAAAAATACTTATGCTAAGTATGTATCCAATAAATATTTGTTTAAAAAGTCCAGGAAAGGTTCTGTGACTGAAGATATTCTTGCCATTAAGAAGTTGAATATTTTGTATAAGAAGAAATAAATTAACTATTATTTAATGCACTAACTATATGGTAATAACATAGAAGAGGCCCAGTGCATGAAATTTGTGCACAGGAGGGGGAGTGTCCCTTAGGCAGACCTGAACCCTCTCTAAAATGGGACCCCTCAAAAAATGTCCTACTGCCTGGGAGAGGGGCTAAGGGCCGTGCTCAGGCTGGCGGTCCCACTGGGGTTCCAGGCCAGCCTGGATGAGGGGTTGAGGCCGTTTGCAGGCTGGCCACATATCCTTCAAGGTGGGGATGCCCACTGGGGGACCTGGCCAGCCTGGGTGAGGGGTTAGTGCCACCTGGAGTGGATGCCAAGGCGAGGTGGAAGCTTGGCTTCCTCCATTGCCAGGGGCAACCCGAGCCTCCTGCATGCTTTAGCTCTGTGGCTGTGCCATCCTTGTTGGGTTTATTTGAATATTTCTCTTTTATTAGTGTAGATCAGTGGTTCTCAATCTCCTAAGGCCGCAACCCTTGCATACAGTTCCTCATGTGGTGGTGACCCCCAACCATGAAATTTTGCTACTGTTATGCATCGTGATGTAAATATCTGCATTTTCCGATGGTCTTAGGCGACCCCTGTGAAACGGTCAATCGACCCCCAAAGGGGTAGCGACCCACAGGTTGAAAACCGCTGGTGTAGATGCTAGGAGAATATGTATGGGAAGTATGTTCTGGCCAGGGTGCTCAGAGAAATTTTCATGGAAGAGATGGCATTGAGATAAAACTTAAAAGATGAGACTTCATCAAGAAAAACACTATTTTCTCTGTGGTCAATATGAACTATCAGCATTTCTTATTAGTTATGGAACGATCTGTCTAATTATTTGTTAGGCATCAGCTACATGTGACCATTTTGAATTGAGATATGCTAGAGGCATAAATACATGTGAGGTTAAAGACTTAATTTTTGTACAAAAGCGAAATGTTTTTATTGCATATATGTTAAAATAAAAGTTTGCTTATACTGCTTTTCAGAAAATATCACTCACATTTACTTCACTTGTTTCATTTTTGCTAATGAGTATCCTTGAAAAGTTTAAATTATGTATCTGGTTCACACATTTTAATCATGATATATTTCTTTTGGACAATAGATCAAAACAATGATTTAGAAATACTAAAAAAAAAATTTAATTGTATATAGTCCTAAGGAATGCTACTATAAAACTGTATTGCTAAATGACATATTGAACAGCAAAACAGCAATTACACTACAATTACTACTGCATCTATAAGGTGTTAACTGATATGACCTTTTCTAAATGAAAAATCTGCCAGCACAATCTGTATACAATTTCAGCAATTTATTATAAATAATTACACACATCAGTGTGCAAGTGGAACTTAACCTTTTGATAACTTTCTAACTTTCTGCTGTTCTTTTCTATAATGTTAATTTGCGTAAATATTACTAAAATTGGTTACTAAGGTGATGTATTTTTCTCTCCACCTGCCTTAGTTTCTTCTTCTCCAAAATAGATATAATAAATAAAATTCACCTCAAAGGAACTACCCCAGAGCAATTTAATAAAAATTAAGTGAGTTTATAGTATTTTTAAAATGCTTAAATATTATTATACATAGTAAGCATTATTTGGTTTTGTTAAATATTATATAAGTTCACAATATATAACATTAATTTCAATTCCTTTGGGCCTTGCTAAAATTTGATGCACAGAAACAAGCTTTACCATGGAATTGCATGTGATTTTGATAACTCCCCATTATCTATTCTATTTACTGGATGATTGGATAATGAAAAATAAACAGTAGTGTGATAAATACCCAAATTCTCCCAAAATATTTTCCTCCTATATGCTCTTTGCAAGGCTCTGAAAATAAATTAAGATCACAATTCTCAAGGCGCTTTATTTGTGTAAAGCAAACAAACCTATTTACGAATTGGGATATGTGCCCCAAAGGTTCTATGTAAGAATTATGGTGTGAGGCCATTCCCTCTGGAAAGGTACTCTCTGGCATTAACTGGGGCATAAATGCCAGGTAAAGAAATGCAAGAAGAATGTTTCAGGAACAAGATGGCATGTTTGAAACTATGGGCAGAAAATGCTGTGCTTACTCCTACTGAATGAGTAAAGGCTCAGAGGTAAGTATGTATCAGAACATACCTGATTTGTGGGCTATGAGATTTTATGTACATGCATTTCATGCAAATGAAATGTTTCAAGTAGAAAAAATACAGGGTACTGGGCTAAGTGTGATCACAGAAGGATGGCATTGGAAGTGACATCTAAGCTTAGATCTAAAGGATGAGAGAAATTAACTTATCATATAGTCTGGATCAGAGGTATATGCAGATCCTAGGAAGAGAAGGCCAAAATCTGAATTTCTGCATGTGAATCTACTATACTTATCCTTGTGACTATAAATAATAAATATTTATAATTGATATCATCTAATTTATTTTAAATACTTGCATTTTATCAATTATATTATTTAAAAATTTAACTAAATTTTAACCAAAATCTCTTCTGCAATGTTTTTTTTTTTGTGTATTTAGAAAGAGTCTAAAAATTATACATTCAAATTTCTTTCATGAGCCCTTATACAACTTCAGGGTTATTAACCTGTGCCATTTGCAAGCTTCCATCATATTTTTTACCAAGCCAGAATAGGAGGAACTTATCTCAACATAATAAAGGACATGTATGACAAACTCACAGCTAGCATTTTACTCAGCGGTGAACAGCTAAAAGTTTTACCCTTGAGTTTAGGAATAAGATAAGGTTGCCAACTATCAGCACTTTTATTCAACCTAGCTACATCAATCCAAAAAGAAATAAAAGGTGTCCTAATTACAAAGGAAGGGGTAAAGTTATAATTCATAGACAACCCTAAAAACTATGACAAATTCAGTAAGGTTGCAGGATACAAAATTAATATACAGGAATTAGTGGCATTTCTGTATATTAATGCAGTAGCAGAAAGGGAAATTAAGAAAACAATCCCATTTAAAATTGCATAAAAAATGACTAGAATAAATTTAAACAAGGAGGCAAAATATCTACATATACTGAAAACTATAATACTTTGATGAAAAATACTGATGTCAACACAAATAAATGGAAGGATTTACTATGTTCATGGACTGAAAAATTAATATTGTTAAAAATGTCCATAATTCCTAAAAAACAAGCTACAGGTTCAATTAAATCTCTTATCAAAATACCAAGGGGCTTTTACAACTAGAAAAAAATAATCCTAAAACTTACATGTCCCAAACATTTTTGTGATTCTACATATCAGCATTCTTGAAAAAAAGTATAAAGCAGAGGTATCACATTCCCTGATTTCAAATTGACATATAAATAGTCAGTATAGAAGGCCCAGGAATTAGCCCATACATATACGGTAAATTAATCTATAGCCAAAAAGGGGTTAATATCCAAAATATATAAAGCACTCATACAACATAAAAAAAATCCAATCAAAGGACCTGAACATTCTCCAAAGACTTACAGATGACAAGCAGACATATTAAATGATGCTCAAGGTCACTAATAAACAGAGAAATGCAAATCACAATGGGTGGAACCTCACATCTGTCAGACTGCCTTTTAATCAGCAAATGTGTGTTGGTGAGATTTTGAAGAAAAAGGAACCCTCATGCACTGTGGGTAAGATTATGAACAGGTGCAGTCACTACAGAACTACCATATGACCCCAAAATTCCATTTTGGAGTAGTTATCTGAAGAATACAAAATAGTAATTTGAAAATCTATATGCATCCTATATTCATTGAAGCAACCTAGGTACTCCCTGATAGATGAATGGTTAAAGAACATGTTACATGTATACATACACCCAAACATAGGAATATTACCCATAAAATATCTTGCCATTTGTGACAACATGGCTGGACTGGGAGGAATAAAATAGAAACAGACTCACAAGAGTGGGTGAGAAGATGGTGAAAGGGAATAAGAAATACAAACTTTCAGTTATAAAATCGTAAATCATGGGAATGTTATGTACAGCACAGGGAAAATAGCCAATATTGTAGTAATAACTTATATGGTGACAGATGGTTATTAGAATTATGGTGATCACCTTGTCAGGAATATAAATATTAAATCACTATTGTTACACTTGAAAGTAGTATAATATTGTATGTCAATTATATTTTAACTAGAGGCCCAGTCTGCATTTCCTCCTCTCTGGAATCTCTCAGGGGATGTCCGACTGCCAATTTGTGATCCCACAGGGATCAAGCCTAAACTGGCAGTTGGACATCCCTCTCACAAACTGGGATTGCTGGCTTCTAACCACTCCCCTGCCAGCTATCTGGCATTGCGTAATGCCACCTAGGATTTTATATAGGATAATGCTTGTGTCCTACCTCCAAAAGCAGGAGTCCACTACAGAAGAGAGACAAAGGATGCTCCTAGGTGGTTATACATAAGGTCATGAGGCCCATAGGTACCACACTCAACCTGAACTCAGAAGCAAAAGAAGTGAGTATTGAATAGAAAACGGAGTTACCCCTTGCTAGTAGTGGTGAGGGGGATTCAGGCAGAAGGAGCAAGACAAAGCAGGCTGAATCTAAGAAAGATCAACCCACATAGTCTGGGTCAAGTAAACTCTAGAAGACAGATAAGATTGAGCTGGGAGGGAACAACTAGGTCACAGAATGCCAGTGATTTTAGTCTTGGGGAGACATGAAAATCTTACATTAATCTGAACTGGGCCACACTCATATTTTCTTTTAAAGAGCTTTCTCGGTGGCAGGCTGGTGTGGCTCAGTTGGTTGGAGCATCGTCCCATACACAGAAAGAGCTTACTAGTACTGAGGGATTGGGATGAAAGAGATGGGAGAAACTGCCATAATGCAGGAGGGGAAAAACAGACCCTGGATCAAATCTGGCACAGCATCAAGGGAGAGAAAGGAACAGATTCAAGAACAAAGTTATGTTAGCAGTACCTGGAGACCAATTGCCTATGGGTAATGGTACAGAGGAGGAAGTAAAGCTGAGTCCGCTAAAAACAAACACTTAAGTAGGAACTAAATTGGGGAAAGAGGTAGGAATACAGAAAAATGGTTCCGTATTTGACAATTCTACTCAGATTTCTAATGTCAGCAGATCAAAGACCACATCTATCTAGATCTACCATGAAAGAGCTTAAGCAGAGGTTTGCAAATCCTGCTTTCCATGCCTCATGATAGGGAAAAGTTTAATTATAACTGAAACAAGTATTGCAAAATTCCCCTCCATTGTATGTGAAAAGCAGATATTCTATGGATCGCAAGTTAAAAATTGACCTACGCAAATGGCTATTTTGTGCACAAACACCACTGGCACACTTCAGCTGTACTGAAATATAATCTCACATGTAACACAATTCTAAACATGTTTTCTCACAGCTGGAAGTAATTGGAAGATACTTTAGAGAGAGTTAAAGGGATGGTAAAGCTACTATGTGAAACAGACCAAAGATACTGTTGCCTCTAATGTGTCAGTACCTGAGCTACATACCCACACACTTGCAGGTGTGTCTCATATCAGAAAAACCACAGGGAAACATACCTCAGAAAGGACATCTAGAACACGGTCTCGACTGTTTATCCTGGCTCTGGCCCTCTATATCTTTGTGCACATAACCTCTAATTTATAGTTTTCTCATGTAAAAAGAGGGCAGCATAATAACACTAATATCTGTCCAGGAAATGTGCTATTAGAATTAGGTAATGCTTATAAAGCACTTGGTTAATGTCAAGCACTTAGTACGAGCTCATTAAATGTAATTCATGCTGTACGGTGCTCTCACTTGCTTGAAAAATGAGCACATCTGTTACATAAATTAGCCACTGTGGTCTGCCCTTCATGATCAGTGGGACTGCTATGACAAGTAGGTACTATGGTTATACATCACAATGGGCACACTCTTTTACAATGTTATCACTTTTTCTCAGCAATGGAATATATTTTTCAGTTAAGTATATAATATTACTATCACTAACATAACCAGGATGATTTTCCTGTTAAAATCAAGAGGGTCACAGTAACGGGAGAGGCAAGTGGAAAATGCATAATAGCTACTAGTAAATTCCATACTGGCAGAGCTTGAAGTCCACGTAGCAAACAGTGGTCCCACAAATACCTTATTGAACCTGATGCTGGCCAGTCTAACTAATCGCAGTTGTGTGTGAAGAGCCAAAAGTAGGAGGGAAAGTTATAGGACTTCAGTTTCAGTTACTTGGACTCAAAGGTCCAAATATAGAGTAAACAAAACTTAATATAATAAATTCAGTGATAGTTTTGGTGAGCAGCACAAAGCTTCATGCAGAGAAACAAAGAATCTAGCTGTCATGTTCTTTGAATAAAAGTGGATTGTCTAATATTGAAACCATAGTTTGAAACAACAGAAAATTCTTTATTTCTGAATATTTCAAATCTACTGAAGTAAATTTAATTTAAATTTAATGTTATTCATATAATTTGTTTTTTTCTTAAATTGCTTTCAGCCTGGCTGAAAAATAATCAATTACTATGATAAAGATAAAAATGCACAATTGAAATTGCTATTTGAGCCAAGACCAGTTTGGCTCAGGGGATAGAGCTTCGGTCTGCAGACTGAAAGGTCCCAGGTTCAATTTCGGTTAAGGACATGTACCTTGGTTGCAGGCACATCCCCAGTAAGGGGCATGCAAGAGGCAGCTGATCAATGTTTCTAACTCTCTATCCCTCTGTAAAAAAATCAATAAAATATATTAAAAAAGAAAAGAAATTGCTATTTGAGTTAGAGCAAAATACATATTCAAACACTGGTGAAGTTTTAATACATGATAAACAATTGCAGCATCTGAGTGATGCCTTCCTATGAACCTTGAACATAGCAAGTTGTACTTGGTATAAATAACGTGTCTTCTAATTTTGGGATCATCTCTTTCATTTAATAATTTAGAGGTGCGTAAATTACAGAAAGAGGGTAAGAGCAAGAGGATGAGAGAGAAGGCAGAAAAGAGTTAACCCACAAAGTGGAATACAGGTATCCGTGAGCACTCACAAATCCAGCTTCAGATTTCATAGACTTCAAATCTTGAGACAGAAGGACTACAGGTAAACAGAAGTTTTTACGTTTGCTGCATGTATGCCCTTTAGCTTTAAATCCCACAGCAGTGACTGAGCATAAGAAGACCTAGAATCTTATGCCTTAAGGCCACTAACTTTTATATGAACTCCTAGAAATTATCTCCCCCGTTTCAAAGTGCAAGGGCATGAACTGGAATGGATTTCTGGGATGCTCTCCAGTACTAACAGGCTGGAAACGTCAGAGCATCTCCTTCTGACATGTCACAAGTAGCTTTAATTTGTCACATCCTTGGAACACTCATTGGGCATGCCGGGAAGCAGGCATCTAAAGCCCAGATGCTACCCTCACTTCACCTTTAAATTAAACTGACTCTCAAGTTCTTCTTCCCCATTGCCACCTCTTTACTTCACTATTTTCCAGCAATATTTGCTCAGAAGCCTTCAAAGATTTGACTTAAAAACCCTTATCTATAGTGGCAAAAATAAGATTCACACTGCTTATTGAGGTGTTTTACAAAATGAGTCATTTGTGCCCCAAAAGTCAAGTTCCAGATCAGGCTATGCACCCCTTCTGAGGACTGTCCCATTAGCTTCGACACCTATCATGAAAGCTCAGAGTTTATAATAGAGGGGACACTTCTAAAGACAGGAAATAAGACATAAAGAGACCCACTTCTGAACGGAAATGCTAACGTTTACACAGATTGGTTACTGGGCAGAGTCCTTACAGGAAAATGGAAGCTGCAGGCAGAAGTCTCTGGTTCCAAATAGTATTTGTTTTGATTTATGTATGGGACATAATCTCCTGACCCTTAGGAATGGAAGCAGCATTCCTCACCTGGCGTCCTTTTAATAAAAATGTTCAAATTTAACAAAAAGAAGAGTCACACTTAACTATATTTTCACCAAATACTGAAAATATTACGCAAATAAATGTATACACGTATATGCAAGATTGAAATCTAATAGAACTCTATTTCACCTCCAGTAACCACTAAGTAATGATTCTTAACTAATTAGACTCATCAAGCAACCTAAATTGCAAAGAACACCTAAGTCATTGGAGAAAATATTTTCTTAAGCAAGTTTCATTAGACAGCCTTAAAAAAACCTCAAAAGTTAATTACCTATTGGATGTGATTAAATCCTGGGAATTACATTTTTATTATTCCTTTGAAGTGCAGTATCTAAGTTTTCTGTGATGAACTGGTCAAGTTCAAAGAGAATCATTCACACACCTACCCCACCTTTCTCCCCAGACCCTTATTCTGCACTCAGGACATTGCTATCTTAAGTATCTTCTCTTCTAGGTTATTCAAATACTACAAAATAAATATGTGATTTGCATATTTACTCTTATGTATTGGAACCTGGTAGAACATTCAAAATAGTTTTCAGTGGTTCCATCTTTTTCAAAATTTATTCTAGTCCCTCACATTCTATTCTGTCCTTAATTGGGAATTACTTGCCATTTCTAATTAATTTCTGCCAACTGCATGAAGCTTCCTGAGAAAATACTTAATTCCCTTTTAGACTTATTTGGTTAACTGAAGTTACTGAAGATAACAACTTCCATTTGTAATGAGATCACTTACAGTATATTAGTAAGTAAGGCTTAGGTTGCTTAATGGGTTGAGAACTTGCTTCATTGGTAATGTTTAAAATTTATGAAATGTTCACTCTATGGAAGGCACACAAATTACCTCATTTAATTTTCACAACCCTATCAGTCTAGTTCTAATACTTGTCCCTTTTAGATTAAGAAGCCAGCCTTGGGAAAATCAACGTTCTCCTGGTAAAAAAAATAGTGCATGTTGGAGGCAGTAATAAAAGCAAGGTACACCCAACTCCAAATATATTTTTTAAAACATAACATAATGATGACTCCTATTGCTAAATTCTGTTTATATAGAACTATGTTATAACTGGATTTACAAATTATATTAAATCCAAGAAAACACATGGTACAGTCTCAGATTCAATATGAAATGCCTGTTGTCCTTGCTATAGAAAGTTAAACACTGTGAAGGGGAATGTAACTGAGAAATAAACCCATTACCCCATGCCCACATTGGATGTCTCCCAATTTTTAAAAGGATGCTGCATAATCCCTTATAAAAATGGCAATTCTAATATGAGTTATAAATCTAATTTCACCACACAGTAATCATGGAAAAGTACCATTAAATACGTTAGTTTTTCTTGAGGAATTATCACTTTTGCACTGATGAAATTGCAGGCTTTTAAAATTGGTAAATAATTATACAATCCCCCTTAAATATTTTCTAAAAAAAACAATGCTAGGATAGAAAGCATAATTTCTAATATAGGCATGTTATCAAAACAACATAGAAAAATTCTCTCAAATATAGCTCCTCTGCAGAATATTCTCAGGCAAACAGTTGACTGACCTTAAAAATTTCAACATTAAACATAAGCCATGTATCTTCGCTGTTGTTTTAAAGGAGAGACTGGTATTTTTTCCCAAGGTACATTTTTAAATACACTACTGGAAAGTGTAACTGGTGATCATGAGTTGCTCAGTAAGCAAAATACCATCCAATAGAATATTTGCGTATGTTCTTGAAAAATACACTCAAGAGGGATAGAAAAGAGTTGTGATGTGGCTGTGACTGCCCTTACAGCACAAGCACTGGAAACAGCACCTACCCAGTAACGTCAGGACACAGGCGAGTATTGCAATCAAGGCTCCCGTGCTAAGGCCAGCGGGTAGGACATAGGCTTCAGCGTTGCAGGTCTGGGCTATTCCATCTGCATCACAGTCACAGACTCGAATGGTGAGGGTGTTGGTGCTGCTGAGTGAAGGCGACCCGCTGTCCATGATGAAGATGGGCAGATAATATACAGACTGCTCCTGCCTCCGAAAGCCATTCCTCCTGGTGAGAATGGAGGCTGTGTTGTCTGGGAGGAAGACGGCAGAGCTATTAACATGCGATTTCTGGTAAAATCAGTCCTGCCAACTTCATTTTATTCAAGTCACTCTATTTAGTTTCTTTGGACAGATTATCCTATATAATAAAAACTAAGTGTCCGGTTATCTGTTTGGCCATTTAACCAATCAAAGTGTAATATGGTAATGATATGCTAAGGCCACTCAATTGCTTCCTATGATGTGCACTGACTGCCAAGGGAGAAGATGCTCTGACCGGTAGGTTAGCTTGCTTCTGGGGTCCAGCAGATATTGGCCAGACACGCCCTCCCTTAGTCCCTCTAGATGGCCAACCTCCTGCATCCCTCCCCAGTCCTGATCCTGCACCAGTAGGGTCCCTCGGCCTCACCCTCTCACAATCCATGCTGAGGGACATGCCCCCCCCCCCAAGTGCATGAATTTTGTGCCTCTAGTATGAATATATCCTTCATGCTAGACCAGTGGTCGGCAAACTCATTAGTCAACAGAGCCATATATCAATAGTACAACTATTAAAATATTTGGCTCTCAAAATAAATTTTAAACTTCTTCTAATGCTACTTCTTCAAAATAGACTTGCCCCAGTTGTGGTATTTTGTGGAAGAACCACACTCAAGGGGCCAAATAGCCACATGTGACTCACAAACCACAGTTTACTGACCACTGTGCTAGACAGTTAAAACCAAAGATGTTGTTGTAAAGTAAAACAGCATGAAAAAGCTTATCACTTCTAACCTGCAACTTTGTAAGTATTACATATAATATATCCTTTTAATTATCTTACATTTCAAACCATACACTTGCAGGATGACAAAAATTAACAGGTTAAGTATGCTAGGAGCATCATCAGATAACATAAATGAAATTTCAAATACATTCTTCAACAAATTCCAAACACGTTATAGAAACAAGTGAAATCAGCTACTCCAGTTTCATTTGAATTGAGTGTGCATGATTATTCAAGAAAGGAATTATCTTATAGTTTTTAACAATCATATTGGTTTATGTTGCTACCAAAACCCATGTATATAAACACTTTGTTAGTGATAAAATAGGTCATTTGTGATTAGATAAAATAAAACATTGAGTATAAATTAAACAATTATAGTAATTATGAGACATTTAACAGTGATCAATAACTCTGCATCCCAAAACTGATTTCTATACCTGAAATAGATTTGTTTATCTGCTAGCAATTTATGTAGTTAACTTGTCTTAAATAACTAATTAGGAATTTATGTGATTCTTTCATTGACAACAATTAATAAAGGAAAAGGAGGAAAAAACAGGACCATAGTTTCATCCAGTGCTTTAATATATCCTTCCTTTCCAAGCTATCAAAAAGATGCTTAGCTAGTGCTACCATGAAAGACTAACCAATATCCTAAACAGCAAACTCACATGAGACTGCAGAAAGTGTATAACCTGCAATTACAGATATGGCAGGACTCACACTTTAATTTTCAGGTTTTACCTGGTAGCTTTCTATGTACACAGATCTTATTTTAAAAATGTATGAATTTGAGAGGTGTTCATTAAAAAACTCTATATGGAGCTGTTGAAGAATGTTACCTTGACAGTGTTTGTATATAGTTAACAATAACACATGTGTGTCCATGCACGTCCATGTCTTGGCCTCACAATCATTCAGACGTTGTAGTATTTGATATGCAAAATTGTTAATTAGTAATCGAATGTGTCTGATGTCAAATAACATGCTCAAACATACAATGAATTGAGGAACTCATACTAAAATGTCCATGATGTGAGACAAAACCCAGTGTTCCAGAAAGAGGTCATAAAACTCAGCACGTGTGTTATGCATTTCCTAAGATGGAAGGGATGCAAGAACTAATGTGTTTATCCCTACATGTTCTCCTTCAAGGTCCAGGCGAGGGAGCTCTGGACTTGACCTGGGGAAATCTTTCAATTGTGTGCTGAAAATCCAGACGTTTTAGTGCTCGGGTTGCCCTTGTTCATGGAGGTCCTGCGGGGAGGACACATGAGGGAAATCCTCACACTCCTTGGGAAGATCAAAGACTCTCTGCCTTATGCTGGATAAATAGAAGTGCTGAGCACTATCCCCACCAACTTTGATTAAGTCAGAGAGTCTGGGATTCCTCACATGGAGAATTTCTGCCTTTCCTGTTACTAAGGGGATATGACAGTGTTCTTGAGCAGAAAAGCAAATCAGAATAAATTGTTATTTCACAGTGAATTTCTGAGGCCAAAGGTTTTCTGCACTGAAGAACGTGGTGGCTTTAGGTAAAAGCACTTACAATGTCCATCATCTGAGAGCAGGTCTAATAAAATTATTTCTACTTCTTTTTTTCTGAAACCTGGGTTACACATTCAATTTGAAATAATTACATTTTCTATAATATAAATTTGAATTTACACGATAGCAGGTTATCAGGCTTAAAGTTATTATAATTTATACTGTCTTTATGGCTACAATTATATATATTTAAGCAAAATATATTTATAGGTGTTTGCAAAAATATTTCTATAGTGACATTTAAGAAAGTGGTAAGAGTTATTACTTTTCAGCAAAAGGATGGGATTTGGGATGACAGTTAATTCTTTTGTTCTTTGTAACTTTTGCATCAATAATATATTTTTATTATTTGCACAAATCACTTATTTTAGGTTAAAATAAAAGAATAACTAAAGTTAATAATGAAATTATAAGTCAAAGTTAATATAGGTTGAAATATGTCAAGTGCAATTAGTATTTTCCTGATGTCTCAAGTCATACCTGTGTAGGACAGTCCTCATTAAGGCAGTTAGCCAGCCCTCAACCCATTAGATCATTTAAAGAGCTTGGTAAACAAATAAGGAAGCAAATGTCTAGAAGAAATGACAGAGAGATGGATCTGGCTTCCCCCCTATTTGGATTTAGGCCTAAAATTACTTAAGTAGCAGCTTCTTCATGACAGTAAATCCATAGACAAAAATTACCTGAGGGGCTTATTGCCCTTTAATTAATGCCCTTGCTGGGGAAGAAAAAAAAGTCCATAATCAGCATTCCTGAGTGAGCCAAAGCATTCACTTAGAGTTTGTACCTGCTGTCTCCACTGTCACAGTGACAAACCCTTACCTTTGTTATCTTTCAGTGAGAAGTTGTGGTTGTTTGTTGCATCAGTGGTTAGGCTGAAATAAAACTGGTGTCCATTGGATGGCTCATCTCTGTCCACCGCACTGATTTTCTGGATAACCTAGGACGAGGAGGGAAGCATGAGGGCACGGTGTGCAGCACAGAGCAGTTTTGCACAATAGAATAAGCACTGACTTCCTCATTGAGGTGGGGGCTAAGGGCAGATGTACCAACCTGAACCCAGTGTAAACCGGGCTCTGAGAAACAACCACGTCCTTCTCAGAGCGCAGATTTGAACTAATCTCCGTGAACCTCAGAAATGAGCCAACTAGTTATTCCATGCTGGGAAAGATCGGCAAACCCTGGACAACATGGATGAGTGGAACGAACCACACTGGGATGAAACTACACTTAATTCTCAGAACTTCAAGGCACCCAGCCCTACTGTGTAAGGTGGGAAACCGCCCAATCAAGCTTAATAGGCTCTACTCCTCCTTTTTTAAAGGAGGTTAAGCTCTTAACCATTAGCCATGACTTTCACAATGTTTACTTTTCTCCCTGAGGAAATTTTCATCATCCCAATGAAACCATGATTTGCAAGTTCCTTTAATATTAGTTTATGCTACACATCAAAGCATTTGTTATCCTGAAACATGCTGATTATATTTTATCTTACAGCTGGCAGGATTTCAAAGGCAGCCACCACTGGCTCCTCTGAAAGAAATGACAAACCAGAAGCATGGTGCTCAGAAGTCTCTCACCTGCCCCGGCTGGGCATTCTCACACACGGTGGTCTCATAGTCCATGGCGAACTCTGGGGCATTGTCATTGATGTCCAGGATTGTGATGGTCACGTAGCCTCGTCCTACTTGAGACGGATTCTCTAATCAAGAGGAAAAGCTTTTGTCACTTACTTTGAGTACAGCTGTTATTCCACTCCCTTTCACTCAGTAAAATAGCTTTTACTCAAGCTTTTTAATGTTTCCTTTTACTGAAAAAACTCATATTAAAAATAGTTAAAATCAACTCTAATTATTCACCTATCAACCCTAACCCTTTTTTATCTCTGGCATGGGACTAATAGCAGAGCTGTAGTGGTGACAGAGGTGGTACTAGATATGAGTATTTTGAAATCTATAAAGGATTTTACTTAAAGATATAAATGTTGTAAAAAGAAAAAAAA